>JAPYZJ010003906.1:0-14957 GCA_030522765.1 Ophioninae sp. B BG-2022a | reverse complement strand
AGAGAGAGAGAGAGAGAGAGAGAGAGAGAGAGAGAGAGAGAGAAAGAGAGAGAGAGAGAGAGAGAGAGAGAGAGAGAGAGAGAGAGAGAGAGAGAGAGACGGAGAGAAATAGCGAGAGAGAAAGAGCGATAGAGCGAGAAAGACAGAAATAGCGAGAGAGAGAGCGAGAAAGAGAGAGAGAAATAGCGAGAGGGAGAAAGAGAGCCAGAGAGGGACAGAGAGAAATAGCGAGAAAGAGAGAGAGAGAGAAATAGCGAGAAGGAGAAAGAGAGCGAGAGAGAGATAGAGAAATAGCGAGAGAGAGACCGAGAGAAATAGCGAGAGAGAGAGAGAGAGAGACCGAGAGAAATAGCGAGAGAGAGAGAGAGAGAGACCGAGAGAAATAGCGAGAGAGAGAAGGTGAGAGACAGAGAGAAATAGCGAGAGAGAGAGAGAGAGGGAGAGAGAAATAACGAGAGAGAGAGAGGGAGAGAGAAATAACGAGAGAGAGAGAGAGGGAGAGAGAAATAACGAGAGAGAGAGAGCTCGTACCTTTCTCAAACTCGCGAGAAGGCTCCTCCCTCCTCCCTCTCCCCTCTCCTCGTCGTCCTCGTCATTGCCACGGATAAATGTGGATTGAGACGTTTTGATATTAGTTATACCCCAGTATATTTCATCCGCGCACGTACAACTATATCTCTGAGTATTTTTATCGCAACCGGTGTGATAAGCTCCAGGGGCTAGTGTGACGAATCCCTCAAGTTCAAATTTACGATGCACTGTCGCCGATAATCCTAGTTATATTCCTAGATTTACCAAAAAATTACCAGATTTTCGATCGTTACAATTCTGCTGATTATTTGTCCTCAAGTGACGAACGAGAATCGTCGTGTGACTTTTTCAACCACGTTTGATCACGGCCCACACCGGACGATTAACCAGAGAACAGTTGACGAAACTTTACTTAGGCACCAAAGTACGTAGAAAAAAAAAAAAGTAGAAAAGAGAAAAACTAGAAACTACCAGGTGAGGTCTCGTGAACTTAAAGATATGTATACACGTACGGATCGAATATGTTTCGCGTAAAGCATACTTTGGATATAGGTTTATTCCAGACCATTTGAATAATTGATCGGTTTATTGATAGTCGTGTAAACGACGAATGCTTGGTCGCACGGTAGCTGGAAATGTTGTCAGGCTTTTTTCCCTTCGTTTCGTGGCTCGTCGATTTTTTTTTCTTTTTTTTCTCTTTTTTTTCTTTTTTTTTCTCTTTTTTTCCTTTTTTTTTCTTTTTTTTCTTTTTTTTTCTTTTTTTTTCGTATACGTGTACGTTTCGTTGGATATAAGCCGGTATAGGTCAGGTCAGGTGGACTAGCTCCCACCAGCCGTCCTGAACTGGCCCATAGCTCTTGTTCGGACAGAGAACATCGGTTTTCTCCCCGTCAACGTTCAGGGTGAATACGAGTTGCATACGAGCAACGACCACAGCCACGATCAATCCTCTACCCTAACATAATGATAGCTAACCAAACGATTCCTTCCGTGAAACGTTTTACTGGTCACCGGCGCCGCGATAAATTCTCTAGCATCGAAACACTTCGGAAACAACCTTCCAACACCTCGAAACGATTTTACTGGGTTCGGTAAAAAATTCGCAATGTTCCATAATTTTTCGTATTTTTTTTACTTATTTTTTTCGATAATTATAGAAAGGATGATTTTTGGAAAATTGTTTTGGTAATTGAGATTGGTTTTTGGATTTTGGGTTTTTTGAAATTAGACATCTTTTTGGAGCCGCGGTTTTGTTATTATGTTGATGATCCTGTCGAGTTTAAACACCCAATAGAATCAACCAACCAACCCCCAATGACCATTCAACATTGAGAATCGTTTTTCAATGCCTGACCACGATGGACGACTGAATGTACTCCGTAGTTGACGCACTATTTCACTTTCAGAACTTTCAATGTTTTTCCCTCGTTCCTACTCTTGTTTCGAAGTATTCGATATTTTCAAGCTTGCGGCAATTTGCGAAACGAGAAACTCGTTGGTACCGGATTGCCGAGTGAATTCATAAGGGTGTTATGGTATACTTTTACGTATACGTTATACTTTTTTAATTTCCTGAAAAGTACGATTTTCTTTTTCAAATTAAAAAAAAAAACGTTTTTTTTTCGTTTAGTTTTTATTTCCTGAAAAATACGTTTTTATATTTATCATTCCAAAAAAAGATGTTTCTTTGAATTTCCCGAAAAATACGTTTTCCTTTTTTTAATTCCTGAAGAATGCATTTTTTTTATTGCCAGAAAAATACTTTTTTCTTTTTTTATTTCCTGAAAAGTGCGATTTTCTTTTTTAATTGCCAGCAAAATACGTTTTTTCGTTTCCTAAAAAGTGCGATTTACGTTTTGAATTTCCAGAAAACTCTATTTTTCGTTTTTTAATTTCCTGAAAAATCCATTTATCTTTTTTGATTTCCAGAAAAATACGTTTTCCTTATTTTCTTTAATTTAATCTTTCAAAGATCGAATTTTCGAGTTTGTCGTCATTGTGTTTTTTAATTTCCTCAAAAATCCATTTTTCTTTTTTGATTTCCAGAAAAGTACGTTTTCCTTATTTTTTAAATTTAATCTTTCGAAGATCCAATATTCGATTTTGTCGTCATTGCGTTTTGGATTGAAAGGTACGATTTGCCAAGGATTTGAAATTTCCCATCGATTACTAGCAGAGATCGTTTCCTGTCATCTCAAAAGGCGGAAACAATATGTTTCGAGAACGAAGAGCGTCATCCGAGACGTTTTTCTGCCTGGTGGGTACCTGCTGTCAACGCGATTCTTTTGGCAGTCCCAGGGGGACAAAAGAGAACGAAGAAGAGATAGAAGGCGCATCCGCGAATATTCATGACCTAATTTTGTGAATACGAGAGTTGTTATTGTAACTAAGCTCTTATTGGAGCACTTTTGACTTTAGGTTTGGTACCATCTGCCGGGCGTTGTTCGTCCCTTCGTTCCCAACTTTCGAGGAGGCCAACACGCGTACCCGAGAGAATCATCGAGTGCGTACAGGACCATTGTCGATCAACACGGCCCGGAGAAATGAAAAGGCACCGAGAATAATATGACCGTAACGACACGTGTGAATGTGTCGGTGGCTTGGCATACATGAGCTCTCGTGTCTACCAACTCTCCTATGAATATGAAACGAAACGAATGACGCCTCTACCAGCTCGTTTTACAATCAGAAAAATCACCAGGAAACATCACGAACACCAAAGACTGGAAAAAACATCAAGCACGAATCTGGAACTCGTAAACATAAGCTGGTAGTTTGGCATTGTCGTTTTTCGAACCAAAACAATTTTTCAAAAAAAAAATGTTTTTTGGAATACAATTGAATTTTCAAAAAACCATTTTACGTTTTTCGAAACAAATGACATCTCTACCAGCCCGTTTTACCATCAAAAACATCACGAACATCAAGGTCTGGAAAAACATCAAGCACGAATCTGGAATTCGTAAACATAAGTTGGTTGTTTGGCATTGTCGGTTTTCGAACCAAAACAATTTTTCAAAAAAAGATGTTTATTTTTCGAAGCACAATCGATATTTCAATAAATCATTTTACGTTTTTCGAAGTAAGATCGATTTATGATGAATATAGTTTTTAAAAAGATTTTTTTAATTAATTAAAAAATTTCTTGTAGAATTTTTTTATAGAAAAAATATAATTCTTTCAATTTTAGAAATATAAAAAAAATTGATTCATATTAAAAATACTTCTATATTATAATTATATTTATAGACAATTAGATAAAAGTATTAATGGATATAAATGAATACAAAAATTGACTTAATTTATAGTTAATGAATAACCAAATTGACATTATTCTAATTTTATAAATAATTTTATAAATATATAACCATAACAAATCATATATAAAAAAACTCTAATATTATAATTATATTTACAGGTAATTAGATTGAACAATCGATAGATAGAAAAAATACAAAAATTGACTTAATTTATCAATGCAAAAATGCATCAGTGTTGTCTTTATTCCAATGTTGACACCAGACATCAATGTTGCAGCTAGGAGACTTTGCAAACCTTATTTTCGGTTTTGTTTGTGTACGATTTTCTCGTTATGTGGGCTTGGGATCCCCGGGGTTCCCAATGGGGGGCTTGATGCAACAATTACTCGAATAGCTGCGAAAAAATAAAGCCCTAAGTCCAATGATCGTTTTGGGGACCATTTCTGATCAAGGCGCCCTTCTGCTTGTCAGATTTTCGACCAAGGTGCTGATCGAAGGTTGGAACGACCGAGATTGGTACGTAACTGGAAAGTTACACATTTATCGTGTCACAAATGGGGCGTTTGGTGTTGTGATATGGGGAGCTGGGATGAAGGGTGCCCTTCTCCCTAGGGGAGAATAGGATGTTTTCTCCCTCGGGCTGACACGAACTTTTTTCCATCGGGAACCGGCAGCTGTTGCATTTCTTGAAAAAAAAAGCACCTCTCTCTCGAAAAAAAAAGAAAAACATTTGCGGTCACGACTCTTTGACCGTAATGAAGATCCCAAAAACGAAATAAACAAATTCGACTTGACGGTCGAATCCGAATGGTTTTTCTTCTGATTTTTTCTCTCCTCTTCTTCATTGTAGATCGGAGCTTCCACTGACCTTGGTTGACCTTGGTTGACCTTGGTTGACCTTGGTTGACCTTGGGCATGTGTTTTTTTTTGGTCGCGAGTTTATTAGGAATGAACATTTTTTGAAATCGCTCCGTTGGTAATGTTGTCTATAAACATAGAATCCTTGCCAAATTCAGTTTTTTTTTAATGAAGAAAAGTTTTTGGAAATTATGTTTTTTTAATCAGGTTTTTTCTAGTCATGAAGATCGGGAATTCGGGTTGGGAAATTCAATTTACACTTTATATTGAGTACTGTTCAGCGATAATAATTTTTGTCCGGGATAATTGAAACAAAATCATTTTTGAAAAATAATATATATGAAATTAAAGTGATAAAATAATTGTAGAAAATGTTTAAACAATTTCAGAAAATGACAAAACAATTCTAGAAAATCGTACATAAGATAAAAATGATAAATTAATTTAAAAAAATGAAAAAACTCCTTGAAAAATAATAAAATAATTTTTTAAAACGAGAAATACCATAAAAATGAACCAATTTTCAAAATATGATAAAACAACAAGAAATAAAACGAGAAAAAATTCTTTAAATTCTTGAAAACCAATTTTTATTAATCCCTAGTTTAGAAAATTAGTCCGTAACCTAAAAAAAAAAATCTCAGCAACCGGTTCGAGTCGATTTTCAATAATCCAGTATCCCGTCTTATAAATGCTATTTCCATTATTAATTCGTGACAACGAAAATCCTGATACGAGTTCGTAAGATATGACGAATTAGGGTGGAGATTTTGAGTAGCTGTTCGATCAGCTTTTAACCAAGTTACATAGCATCGGAGTACTTTTTTATCGGCATTTATGGGGTGTTTCACCCGCGTACACGTGCATCGACAAAGGGGGCACTTTTCTCGGGGTATTTGCGCGTTGATCGGGAGAGCCAACGACTTAACACCGAAAAGAAATGCGCGGGGGAATAATGGGGCTTCTCTCTTGTCGCGATCTTTGTGCTCGTCGAAGAAAAAAAAAACGAAAAAAAAAAAATAGAAAAAAAAATGAAAAAAAAAAAGATTGTGAAAGGCGCTCTCTTTTTACTCGTATTGGAGACCGCGTCGTGTGACATCACCGGGAATCGTCTTTGCTCGTGTTGGACCGCGATCCAATAACTCCTGAAAGCACCCTCGTAAACGCGGCTACCCGTGAAAGGGTAGCTTGATCTAACCCGGTAGAGTGACCCGACAAGAAGATTCGAGTAGCTTCTACTTTTTTTTTTTTTTCTTTTTTTCATTTTTGTGCTGGCTTTCACACGTTCGATTCCATTTTCACCATTTTCATTTTTTTTTCTTTCCTTTTTTTGGCTTCCACCCCTTCGGTGTCTTTTTTAGCGGTCTCTCGCAAAGCCGAGGGATTTTCATTGCCCACCCCCTATTTTTTTTATCCTCTTTAAAACTAGCCGCATTCTCGTGTTAAGAAAACCAAAAAATAAAAAAAAGTAGCAAATCCTCGTGCATTGACCGTAAAGCGACAAGAACTCTGGTGTTACGTTGCTGGTGAAAAAAAAAAAAATGATCCCAACATTGGGAATCCTCGAAGACACATCGACGCCAATGCTTGCGGTTGACGCTTTTTTGGTAATCCCCCTTAAAGTTGTCACCTCGACATTTACTACGCTCGTAGAATTTTCGTTGCCCTACATGCTTTAGCCTTTAGGTTAGGTTAGCTTTACCGAGATTGAGGTTATTAGTTCTTCTCGAATTATCAGTTTATTGTTTATTTTTGAGCTTTTTTTTTGGATTTTTGAAAATTCTGGAATATCGAAAAATATAAAGGAGGTAAATATGGAATATCAGAATATCGGAGGTTCCTTACGATTTTACGATTTTTTAAAAAATAATTCGAACTGATTTATTTATAATTCATAATATATTATAGTTTATTAATATAATTATACATTTATATATTTTATGTATTATTTGAATTTATTATATTTATTATTCATAAATCAAAGTTTAAAAAATGCACTTTTCATAATATTGACATTTTTTTACAAATAAATCTATTTTTTAATATTTATTGTTAAGAGTCATAGAAAATTCTCAGTACCCCATGTACTTGCCTATAAATTTGAATTCTGAAAAAGCACGTACTCGTAAAATTGTCGAACCTCGAAACGATGGAGAAAAAAAGAAAAGGAATAAAGTTTGGAGCGATATGAACTTTCGAGTGGAATCGCGAACGAAATAATTGTAACGCATGAAAGAGGAGGTTACTTCCGGTTTAACAGCCCGGAGTCGAAGGAACGTTGCCCTTAATTCGAGTTATTTCGGAGCTGAGAAAAGCCATACCTGCTCGCTGATGTATGACGATGAGGTAAAACGGTGTTACTAAATCGAATGAGTCTCGTCGCGACTCAAGTGTTGAGGGAATAATCGAAGGAGATCTCACGGGTATCCCGCGAGAGGACCGGCTTAATTCCCGTGTCGAGTCGTCCTACCCACTCCAAACGAATGGGGACGCGCACTCGCGTCTTCATCCCCCTGGCTTTTGGGAACTCTCCCTTCGAACGGCTGCTGATGTACAGGGTGTCCCAAAAATATCAATTATTAATATTGATTAATATTTTATTTATTAATATTATCAATATATTTATATATTATAATTAATATCACTATTAATATTCATTAATATTTTAACGAATATTATTGATATATTAAATATATTATTATTATTATTATTAATGTTACTATTAATATTTATGACTTATTTATATTAATATTTATTTATTTATCATCTAATTCGAAACGTATAAACGATCAGTTTGACAAAAATATCAATTTTCAAAATATTTGCTTTTCGTGAAGCAGCTTCCACTAAAAAATTATTGTAATCAAAATGTAGGAACGAAAAGGATTTTTTTTTTAAGTTCTTGAGATTCAACGAACTTTTTAAAAAATTTTAATAATTATTATTTCTATAGAAAATGATGCGTTTTTTAGTTTACAAAATTTTTTTAAATATTCGAAAGTCCAGTACTCGTAATTTGTAAAATCCTTAAAGAGGAAAAATTCATTATTCTTCATATTCTCGCAAGAGTAAAATTATAGATTTATTAAATTTAGAAAAAATGTACGATTCAATATTCATAACATTCTCGGAAATGCGATATATTGAAAATTGATACAATTTTTGAAAAATGCTTGAACGATTATTGTTGGGTTTTGGGACACCCTGTATACACGAAATGACAATTGTAACCCTCGGTCCTCGGGGACGTTCGCCCTCTTGGCTTCTGAAGATCAAGTTAACAGGATTACATCGTGCAATTGCTCGCAATTACCAATTACCAGCCACCTTGGGCTCTTTTACAAATTCGATCAAACGGATTCGTCCTTTTGTCGAATCTTGGGAAGATTTTTCTTCGACCTCGAAAAAAAGACTCCTTTCAAAAAATTTATGTTTGAAATATATTTTTGAAATTCTCGTTACGAAGAACGAATAAAAAGATTTTTCGAAATGTTGAATTGGAAGTGGATATTATGACGAGTGATTCGTATTGTCAATGTGAATAGAAATTTTCGAATTGGTGCGTTCAAGATCTCACTTACTGTCATTTTAGGCATGAGGGATGACACGTCCCTTTTTGTTCGGTCGTTCGGTTACGAATCGCTGTCGACGTTATTCGGTGTTTCGTAAAATTAAAAAAAAAAACACTTTTTTCTACAATCCCATGTAATCGAAATTTAATTCGTAAAAAAATAATAAATTAATCGATAATACACTTATTTTCATCACAGCAGCCTAACCCAATTCCACTAATTATATTTCTTTCAAAAATGATTACTTGAACTAGATAATTAATTGATTATTAATTTTATTAATAATTAATCAATTCATTACATTTTAATAAAATCACAATTAAATGAATGAATAATACATTAACAAACAAAAAATAAAAATCCGCCGTAAATTAATGTTGTCTAACGAAAATTTGACATTTTCAAAAAACCTTTATATTTGGGACGATAACCTATAACGAGAAAAGAGCATTTTTTTTTCTTTTGTCGTAAAAACTCGAAAATTGTTCACTTCTGTTTTCCCGTGTAATTTTCAAAAAAACAAAAACTGGTAAAATTTTCAAAGCTCCGAAAACATGGAAAACGATTTTTGATTTTCGATTTTGGATATACCGGGAACGATTCGGTTCGGAATTCGGGGTATCGAATTTGGAGAACAATGCGACGTAATACGAGGAAGGGTGAAGCGATTAAGAAGGTATTGGAGTTTTGATGGTTCGTGTTCGAGAGTGGGGTCTTACTTACTCGAAAAACATATGAGATGGAGGAAATAATGGAAAATTGAAAAAGTAGGGATGAGGGAGTAGGAGGGGATTTTGGAGGCCCAATATACCTCACGGTAGCTTAACGATTACGACAAAACTTTGGAACCTTCGTCATTACCCACCCATCTACACTATTTTTGACGAAAGTTGGCCCATGAGTCCCGATAACTGTCATCCAGTATTAGTTTGCTTTTGCCACGAAAAACCGCAGTCGTTATTTACGACTCATTTTCTTCGTTGATACTCGCTGATCGTATTAGCTCCGGAAAGCAACTCTAAAGTTGATGTTCACGAACCCAAAATCCTTCTTTTTTCCAATTTGCTCGATCGAAAGGTTTGGAAAAATTACTATGGCTGATCAGGACGAAAGACCAGTTTGGGGGGGATACGCTGATTTCCTCGATTCAATGTAAAGGATTACGAGTGTTTTCTCTACCCCCCTCCCCTTTTTCCTCCTTTTCAACCTTCCATCTGTCTTGCTTTAGCTGGAATGGAAAATGCCCAATGCCAATCGACGAGAACCCTCCGAACCGAAGAAACGTTTCATCGCCGTTCAAAACAAGTGTGACTCGCCAAACCGCAGATTAATTTACGACTCGTTTTTCGAGCTGGCTCGTAAAGTCCGAGAACATTTTGGAGTTGAGATATTTCTCGTGAGTTTTCAATGACGTTCGAGTGATTATTCTTCATGAGTTTACGAAAACGTTCTCGTGAAGATTTTTCGTGATTTTTCGATAATACAATTCGAAATTCGATTAATTTGGGTTCGGTTGTTTTTGGGTTTTTATTAATTTTATTTATTTTTTTTATTTTTTATTTTTTATTTTATTATTTATTTATTTAGGGGCTGATTTGGACTTTCTGAAAATCTTTGGATACTCCAGGATCACGATGAAAGCCCAATACAGATTTTATTGGTTTTTTGGATTTTTATTTGGAACTTGGGAAATGGAGGAATTAAAATGGTTTTTTCGATAATTCGAGCTCACGTTGAAACTCCAATATAGTCTTTATTGGTTTTTGGATTTTCGTTGAGGACGTGAAACGACATTTTTTCACAAGAAATTTTCCGAAAAGTTCTCCTAAAAATTCTTTATTTTCGAAATGATGGGAGAAAATAAAAAATTCACTTTTGGAAGAAAAAGAAGAAGCTACAAATTTGAAGAAATCTCATAATGAAAGCGATAAAAAACAAGTAAAAAAATGACATAATAAATCGACACCTCATTCCCACGAAATTTTTCGAAAACTTCTCTCAAAAATTCTTTATTTTCGAAATTCAAAACTTCTCCCAAAAATTCTTTATTTTCGAAATTCAAAACTTCTCCCAAAAATTCTTCATTTTCGAAATTCAAAACTTCTCCCAAAAATTCTTTATTTTCGAAATTCAAAACTTCTCCCAAAAATCTTTTATTTTCGCAATTCAAAACTTCTCCCAAAAATTCTTTATTTTCGAAATTCAAAACTTTTCCCAAAAATTCTTTATTTTCGCAATTCAAAACTTCTCCCAAAAATTCTTTATTTTCAAAATTCGAAACTTCTCCCAAAAATTCTTTATTTTCGAAATTCAAAACTTCTCCCAAAAATTCTTTATTTTCGAAATTCCAAACTTCTCCCAAAAATTCTTTATTTTCGAAATTCCAAACTTCTCCCAAAAATTCTTTATTTTCGAAATTCAAAATTTTTCGAAAAAATCAAAAAATCGATTTTGCGAGAGATCGACGGTGAAAGAGAGTCAAAGAGAGAGAGAGAGGGTACGAGAAACGCCATTTTGACAATAAATACCGATGGTAAGAGAGGTAACGCGTGAATAAGACGATATTATTTATTACAGAGTTGCAAGGTTCTGTGTTTTTGTGCGCCAGAGGCACGTCGAGTGGGCGTGCCGAAGCGGACAATACCCGACTGAGGGATTTAGCAGGAAAACGAGCAATAAATCCACTAATGAGTGTGTACGCGCAGGCGCTAATCTATGCAACCGCAACGCTGCTCCGCCCCCGCATCGTTCTTTCTCTTTCTGCAAAAATGACCCCCCTTCTCTTCTTGCCCTTTCCCCTGCGCTTTCCACCCGCAATTATCCACGGGAGAATTACGATTCGTTCATCCCGACGATTCTCGAAATGTCTTGGAAATCGTAAATCTTATTCCTATCAAAACTGCAACGCCAAAATCCCAAAAAAATATAAACATTTTTTCAGAATTATTTTTTTTTTCAAAATTATTTTTGTTATTTTTATGTTTTATTTTATTATTTTCATTATTTTGTATTTTGTTTTGTTTGTTAATTTACTTTTTTTTGTTCACGATTTTTATTTGTTATATATCGTTAATTCAGATTTATAATCTGAATTAATTAGATTATATATATTAATTCAGTTATATATCGTTAATTCAGATTTATAATCTGAATTATAATATTTATAATCGATATATTTAATAAATCGTTAATTTTCTGTGAATTACCAATTTCAATTAAATAATTCATTAGTAAAATTACTAATGAATTATTTATTATTGCTAGTTTTTGTCATTTTTTAAACAATTTTGATTAATTTTAATGAATATTTTTTATCGATTTTTATTTCGGTTTGAATTAAAATGAATTTTTTAATCGATCGAAATTTCATAGGGCGACAGTATTGCTGGGGCTCTTGTTTTGATGAATAACTTTTTTTATTCACGAGTTTAATCTGTTATATATCGTTAATTCAGTATATTTGTAATCGATATAATGAATAAATTGTTAATTTTCCGTGAATTACCAATTTACTAATGAATGTTCAAAGTTTATTACTGATTTATCGGCAAATTACTAATTAATTATTTATTATTGCTAGTTTTTGTCATTTTTTAAACAATTTCGATTAATTTTAATGAATATTTTTTATCGATTTTTATTTCGGTTTGAATGAAAATGAATTTTTTAATCGATCGAAATTTCATAGGGCGACAATATTGCTGGGGCTCTTATTTTGATACTGAAAGCGTCGAAGAATCAAATCACGAGGCGAGGCTCGAGAATCCAACCCAAACTGGATATGGATACCTGTGTGCACCGCCCCCGTCAATTCAGACGGACGAATCAGCCGCGAGTCTCCGTTAGAGGTGCACGAATCCAGTCCTGCGATACCGACGCGTATCACCATTGCGCCGTGATTATTCTCTCTCCCCTTCGCGATACCACCCGACCCTCGCCAATTTTCCCTCTCGATCGAACCCTATCAGAATCCCCGGAAAATCCGCATTAAAATTTCAATTCTCGATGCAACCCAATTTCGAGATTAAAAAAAACACTTGTCAATTCACCAAATTGAATTTATAAAAAAAACCTGGAGAAAATAAAAAATTGCATAATTAATTTGAAATTATACGAAAAATTCACAATTCCAGCTAAAATTAATAAAAAAAAGGAAGCAATAAAATAGTTAAATGACATTTATAATTATTCTATATATTAAGTTGAAATTTAATTTTTTTATTACTAAAAAAATACAATAAAGATTAAACAGTGATAAAAAAGCTCAAAGTGTCTTTTTTTTCCAAATCAGTCAACGCCATTAAATTAATAAAATTAAAACTGAAAAATTAAAATTAAATAAAAATTATATTAAAGAATTAAAAAAAAAACGAACATCCATTACGTTTCGAGGATCGAATCTTCATTTCCTCAGTTCCTCTAATTAATGAATAACCAAAACTCACAATCGCATTTCCCGAAAATTTTTGAATTTCCAGTTGCGTCAACGATCAAAGAAACGTCTCACGCGTGTGGATTACCAGTCGTAATTGGATCAGCTAGTTCACCACGTGACCCAATTACTTTTCTCACGTTTGTTTCTCCGGATGGTAAATTGTTGTTCGTCATGAAAAGTTGGAGCTACGTTTCGACGAAGGCGGTAATCGTGTAGGTGTTGAAAAGGAACCTAAGACGAGAGCATGGCGAGTCATTGCCTGAAGACAACGCAAAAAAGGCTCGGCTGATCAACGGGAGTTGGTGACGAACGAACGGCGGGGAGAAAATAAGGAAACGAGGATAGAAAAAGAGTGTGGGTGGCGAGGCAATGTTAAGGCCAAAAAGAAAAACTTTATTGTGAATGGGAACGAGAGATAAAAGCTGATTAAAGGAGATTCGTCTTGAGGGAGATAGCGGGGGAAGGGGGAAACGAGACGACGATCATATTTGACCCCAAGCTCATCGAGAACGTCTGGTTATATCAGCGAGCAGTCGCGATCACTCGGGGTCACGCGAGTCGCCACCCCAATTCGTCTAATGGGGACAAATATCATAATTGTCGAGTAACTTCGCTAAGCATCCAAATAGATTGATGCTCCGGCCTCCTCTTCATCACCCTTCTCCTCTTCTCTCTCTCTCTCTCTCTCTCTCTCTCTTTTTCACGTTTTTCTTACTCCACTTTTTTTTTGTCTTCTACGATGGCGATTCATCGTCACTGATCGAGTTAGATTCCTCTGATGATCGACGTTTTCACTTGACTCGAAATTTAATAAAAGTTTCAGTTTCGTCGAGCTGGCTCGAAGATTTTTATCAGCCATTTGAATTGGAAATTGGAAATTGGAATTTATTGGTAAGAAGCAATTGGCTAAAGCTAAAACGATTTTAAAAAGTCTAATTTAATATATACATTCTTTCTATATTATTTTTATCTCTATTTTATACTTTTATTTCTTGATTATATTTCTGTTTCTATATTATTTCTATATTACTTATTTTGTTTGGGTTTGTTCGGGTTTTGTTTAGTTTAAAAAAGAGTAAGTTTTCTGTTGAAGATAACGGGCCCAAATCAACAGGTAAGCAAATGATCCTTCATGAGTTTATCATTTCTCTAGAAATTAATAATTTCTAATGAAATTTGTATTCCAACTGGTCTAAACCTCCAGTCCTCTTCAAGTATCCTAATATCTTCTAGTCACCTTGATATCGCTTCCAGAACTGGATATTCCATTTTTTTCATTACTCCAGTCTTTCAAACCTCCGAAAAATGGAAATTTGTCCAAAATCTTCCAAAACCTGTTCGAAAACGTTCTACCGAGTCCAAAACATAAAAATGATCCAATTTCGATTTTCCTTAGGTGGTTACTCATAGTCATCAGCGTTAAATCATGACTCAAAAGTGATAAACGAGAAACTATCCGGTCACTTTCTAAATGACGTCATAAGTGTCCAGTCTTCTTTTTTCTTTGGACTCTTGAAAAGGCTTAAAAATGTTTGGCCTCGGAAATACTCTTTGGAGGCTCCCGTTGCAGCAGAAATCTCGTTGCGGCGTAATGAGAGCGCGGAGGGGAAGGCAATGCGAGCTCGAGAGAGTAAGCAGTGCTGAGGCGGATTCCGCAACCTGGCGTGGGCGCGTACCGTGCATTTATCCATCAAACTAAGGTCTGCGGTGTCAACACGAGTCAACAGTGGTCAATAAGGAATCAAGTGGTCTCCTAGAGGCGCCCACTCCGTGACCCGCTGTACAGCTATTCATCCCACCGCTTCGTCATTGAACGAGATGCTGAGAAGCTACTCGCGATGATAATCCAAGGTTTGGAAAGACCAATCGTGCGACTCGAATCTAGTCCCCGAAGCCTGCGGGCGCATCTCTTCTTTTTCATACTTGAAATAGCCCCTGTCAATCGATAAAGTCACATTTAGGGTTTAGGGTTTGTTTTGTAGCGATTAAAAAGATGAGATGTCCGAAGCTATGGAGATGTGTCAGCTTCTGATTATCGTTGCTGAGGGATGCCTAGAGTCTTATGAGGAAACGCTGGAAGTTTAACAACCCAAACGGCATAAACAGATGGAATATCTGAAGTTTATCAACTTGATAGACTTAGAATGATGGAATACTTGAAATGTGTGAACCTAGAGGAGCTAGATAACTGGAATACTTGGTTTTTGGTTACCTAAGTGAACTGGACTAGGACATTTTTCTAACCTTATGGGCATAGACATTTGGAATATCTGAGTTTTATCGAGCTAATGGACTTGGACA
>JAPYZJ010003905.1:0-14961 GCA_030522765.1 Ophioninae sp. B BG-2022a | reverse complement strand
TACATTCAGGGGACACCCCTGAACATATTCCAAAAAAAAAATACCTGTTACCGAACATTTTTAGCCAGACCTACTTTTTTGGCTGGGGCTCTTGGACTAATCAGTTTGCAACGAAAGGATAGCTTGTGATGCGGTTTTAGACAGGTTGATAAATCTATTTTATGTTTATAGGCATAAATTTGACTCTTCTACCAAAAGAAAAAAGTATTAAGGTTAAATGCGTCGAGAACGAAAAAACCCTAAAGTTGACCGTTTACGACACAATGATCGGTTGTGTTTTTCCCAAATATCGGCCGGGTATAGGGTGTTATAAATTAAGCCAATGATTTTCAATATTGTCAACTATTACATCCAAACTTAACCTCTTTAGAATATAATATTAATAAATAAATTATAATAAGTTTGATAAATAGTTTGAAAATGACTACCCAGTACCTACACAATCAATGAAAAAATACAAAAGTAATCAGCCTGTACCTATTGTAGCGCTCGATTTTGAGGCTGGCCGACATTACGATCTTTAATATTTCTAAAGTCGGCCCCTGTTTCGTAAACCTTATTTCTCGAGATTCAACTAATACCACCCCGGCCGGTATTTGGTGATTGGAATGGAATTGGCAGTATTGGAATTGATAAAACCGACTGCATTTAGTTTATGTCAGCCCCGGCCGAGATTCCGGTTTTAAGTCAAAACTGGTTTTCTAATGGCGCCCCCCTATTTTTCCCTTAAACTAATAAGCAAAACGTTGAAAAAACTATCTCAAAATATAGTAAAAATACCATTTTAGTGATAACAAAGCTTAAAACAGCAAAAAGAAACTTCATACCGTTGTAATATCAATCCCCGAAGCGTGGGTATTCACAGCAAGTAAGACACTTTAACTAAAAAGTTGACGGTTCAACGGCGTCATCGCTACTGACGGTCACTGTGTGAAGAGCAAGTGGCGTAATCGGATAGTAACGGTTTGTACTTAAAGAGTAAGAACTAAGGTTGCAACTCGAGTGGAAAAATTGCCACTTAATTACCTTTTGAATGAACGCAAGCTGAAAATGTGCGGACGGCTGAAGATTGGGGGGGGGGGCGACGTATGGCGTATTTACCCTATATGCTTAGCTTGTTTATATTTTTGAGAGCACGTCTATCACCCTAGGGTGATAGACAACTTAAATTTTATTGAAGCTTCTATAAAGTTAAAGTTGTGCGTTTTGCGCGGTGGCAAGCGCTGGTGTGAAAAATAAACAAACGGACTTAATTGAACCATGTGACCCAGAAGTCATGTTTGAACGTCAGACATATTTATTCGAAAAGGAATTACCGTGCGTCGATCCGATTTTAACAGTTTGAAATTTGATTGAATTTAAAGATTGGTCGTGCGATCTTAAATATCAAATTTCTTCGGTAAAATTTTTTTATGCGCAAAATACAATGTGAAGAGGTTCTCTGAAGTTCGTTCTTTCTGAACGAAAGGGAAAGGTACAGCACTTTTCTCTGTGTCTTTTGAACTCGGTTAACCGAGAGTTGTGGAATCGGTCCTACGTATTAATTACTGCCTTCGAGCAAGCAATCAACGGTCTTGTACAATTAACTTAAACTCCTATGCAACCAGTAGAATTTAATCAATACGATTGTACAATTTTTCTCAGAAAGATCATTGGGACCAATGCTGATAAGTTATTGCGTCAATTGACAGAGCATCGCTGTTCCTCTCACGATCCAATGCTCCTGAGGCTTTTTCGTGGGCAACAGCATCGCAATCACGAAGTTAGTGGAATGTCCGGTGGTTGAAAGTACGCCACGTCTCTCACTAGTTTTGTACAATGGACACGTGTATGTATTTCGCTTCGGTAGATTTTCCTTCAGCAGCGGTAACAGCCACATCTTTTCGAAGCCAAAATCATATAGAAACAATTGAATCTCATAGCTTATATAAAAATGATATCGAATAATGAAAATGCATACATATGGCATGGCGTCGTAAAGAACTTTTGGCAGACTCTCATCCAAACACATTTCTTCTCGGTTGAATCTTGCACCATCCAGGTACAAACCGTAGATATAGACACCGTCGGTGGGTGGGTCAGCGAAAGAAACCTCTTTCAGTACTATGAAATCATATACTAACAGATCTATAGGAATATGGTATTTGCGAGCAAAATTTTGACAAGCTCCGGTGAGAAAGGCTTGTGTGAAATAAAAGCCCGATAACCAAAAGGTTGGCGGAGGACCTTCATCGAACCATTTCTGAAATAAAGAAAAACCTGATTGAATCTGTCTGTTGAGGCGCCTTTTCAGTTGCAGCATGCTTTTCGTATGATCAACATTTACAACGACATTATACTGTTTGCTGAAAAAGAATGCAAAAGCATTGTAAAATTTATATTAATACAATGTTAGTCATCAATAATCTCGTAGAAGTGCCGATCCCTTTCGATACAACTGAGCAAATAGAGATTAATTTATCAACACCTTGATTGTATTTGATAGAGTTGCGTTATGAAAAATGTGGTGGTGGTACGAAGAAAGTGCACAAAGAAAGTAAAGGGATCACATTGTAATTGTTAAAATGCCATAATTGGTTCATTTTTGTAAGTACTGTTACTTTGCGATCTGATTGAGCGTCAAAGTACCAAAGCGTAACATAACGAAAAATCTTGAAACAACATGCCTGAAAAAACTTCAAACGTTCTACAAAATCATTGATGTAACTGCCGAGAGGCTTCAATGACGGATAGGAGTTCTTCATCCACAGAGCTGATATTCTACCCGTAAGAATCGCACCGGCAACCTCCTCCAATTCCACAGACATCACGATTAGCCCTGGAAATAAAAATAGATTTAAAGGGCCAGTTTTGAAGTGCACTTTTTGGGCGCTCTAAACTTCGTGGAGCTAGAATATGAGGTGTGGAACTAGACCTGAAAGCATTTCCAATGAATTATAGCAGACAAAACGCAACAAAATATTATAATACCTTTAATAGCTTTCTGGACATTGATGAGGCTGCTGCGTATGCATTGTAACAACTTGTTAAATCTACCCATTTCTTGTACGAGCACGGTATTCATACTCTGATTGTACAAGGTAGGATATTTATTCAGAGCTTCGACCAAGTCGTAGTCATCAAATAGTTTGCTGAGGATATCCCCACAAACGCCGTAGATTATGTCATCCGATGACACACTGCCGGATCCATTTTTCCCTGTTTCCTGTCACATAAATTAGAGTACCTAACTTGCATGCCCGTGAGATTATGTGGTAAAAAAGCAGCACTGAAGATACCTTCGCTTCCCAAAGATCCTGAGCAGTTATGAATGTGGAAAAAATTAATTAAACTACAGACTGACTAGCGTTTCACTGAAAATCATTGACACATACTTATTAACTTACCCACCGATCCTGGTACCCATATGAAATGATAAAAGTTTTTCATTACACTATAAAAATGATTTTTCATTCTCAGCATAATGGAGGAAGAAAGCGATCACGTCAATTGAAATGGAAGCTGCAGCGATAGTAACACAAAAAAACAGAAATTGACACAATAATAAATCGAATGAAAGAATGTTCCTTGTGTAAAATGCTGCAAATGAAAAAGCTCCACAAGCAGTTGTTATTGATAAGATTGCTAAAGTCACCTGTGTAAGTAAAAGCGATTTGAACAACAATTCCGTTTCCTGATGGTCTTTTATAATATCAGCGTTCTCGTTCATACCGAAAACACTCGGTTTGGTGATAAGTGGAAGATTCTTCGTGCATTCCAAATACATGTCATACTCCTTGACACTCAGACAGTAGTAGTGATCGGAAGTGTCATCGAAATAGTACGTTTCCTCGGTTAGAACTTCTCTGTGAAACAATTTGTGTACAAACGATTCGCTAGGAGTACAATATTTTTACACGGGAAAATAACTCACTCGCAGTAATATTTCGCAAGAATAGTATTGAGAGTTCGGCGATCCCAAGCATCCGTCACTCTACCGCCGTAATTACATTCGCCAGTGAGATATTTCAAAGCCTCGAATTGCACGTCGTCGTACTGATCGAGTAATATTTGCAATTGTAGGACGCTGATCCGCAGATCCGTCTCGTTGAATTCATATGGAGTGTTCCAACCGATGGGACCAAATTTTCTTCGCTCTTGGACGATCGCATGAAAGAAGCAGAGGCAATAGAGAAGCTTCTTGAAAACATTCGACTGCTTGCACGACTCAAAGAAATCAGGATCGCTGATGGGATCGCTAAGATAGGAGCGGAGAATGTTCGCGCGCAGTCCTTTCGGAGGTTCGTTCGTCATTTTTATTCCATTTTGAAGAACGGTAACGGGAAAATGGTCGGCCGGATAACTCGTCAACCAAAGACGAAAATCCGGATGTATGGTATCGGGCAGCAAACCCTCGCAAATCTTTTCCAGTGTACCCATCCAACTTATCGCCAAATGACAATTCTGGAGAACTACCCAGTGACCGTATTTCACCCCGTCGTTTATCAGCTTCGCCGCTATTGATCCTTGGCCTGAATGAGATGATGAAGATACATTTACTTTTTCTTCCAACGTATGCTGCTTGAAAAATTGCAATTTCGAAGACAAGTAATATGACTACACGTGATGAAGTAGCGTTTTATCGTCAACGACATTTACATTTTACCTGCAACAGTTAATAGACAAAACTGGTACTAGGAAAAGTCAGCTTTATTTCTGGCGAATCCTTTCGATCTAAATATAGTATTTATTTATCCGCAAAATAAAGAAATACCTTGTCCAAGTGATAATGAGAACAATCGATTTGTGCCAAAGCCCTGATCGTCAGCAAAAGTCAGCAAAACTCGAGTGGGATCAGCCCCCGGAGTCAGAATGAATATCAGGGGAATGCAACAGTTCGAATCGGCATAGGAGGCGTTCAAATCGAAAGGAGGAGGATCCACGTACTGCGGACCAATTTCGGCTGGAAAATTGATTGCATCAACTTGCTTCGTAAAGTACATCGATGCGAGTGGCAACAGGGAGAAAAAAAAACAAAAATTCAACTGCGCTTACATTGAACAAAATTCTGAATCGCTGGTATAACCTTGTCGGGACGAATGCAGCGCAGTATCAGTAGTTTTTGAAATGTGTTGAGTTTGTCGAATGGCTCTGGAATAGATGCGGATTGTGGTTCCTTCTCGTAAAAAAATGTTTTCCAAGCGAGCACTTTGCTCGTAAATGACTCCCGAATGCCCTGCAGTGAGGAAAGAGTTTGTTTCATTCACAATGACTTTGAAAGATGAATCCAAGTAGATGTCAACTCAGCGGCGTTCTACGTGGGATTTAAATTAAAGTATTTTTGAAGTTATGTTGGCACATTGAGGTTGCTAAAAATTTTGGCATGCTTTCGATGTCTTCCGGCTTGCAGAATGAAGCTTACTTCGAATCCTGGAATATCGTTTAAGCGGCATAGCTCGTCCCAGAGTCTGACAGGGAGCCATGAAGCAGGATTTGGAAAGGGATTGTCTAGTCCGACGCCTCCGGTCAGTAGAAACATCCAGTGCGTAGGGAGAACTGCACCTTGCTTGTCAAGCAAATTAATGGCCAGCAACATAGAAAAAAGTAGCTTGTCCTTTTCAAAGATGGATCGGCATATGTTGACGTAAAGCGAGTATGTAAAATTTTTCGTCATCTCGGCAAGACGAACTTCAAAATTCTCCGTTTGCGCCGTCTTATCGATAGCGATTTTGAAGAGATTTACGAACCAGGCCAATGAATACTGATACATTGGATCGATATTGGCAAGAACAGCTGGGAAAAGTGGGAAATATCCAGATATTGTAAGAATAGCAAAAAAACCTTCGTCAAAAACAACAACATTTTTAGTGACCATTAACGAAACCTGAGTTACCTATCGTGAAGAACAGAACAGTCGAGTAATCGGCAATTGGAGTGTATTGCAATCTGGCCGTATCAATCGATTTTTCGGTTATCTCAGCCGCCCCTTGTTTCAACTGAATGTCAGTGCTAAGTACTTTTGACGAGGTCAACACACTTATAGCTTCCTCGTCCTCAAGTATGTTACCTTCCGCTACTGACAGGACTTCTAAGATTTTACCTTCGGTTTCCTTCAACAGTCTGCATCAAGAATGCGTAAGCTAAGATCACCGATTGTCAAGTACATTTATAAACGCGACGATAAACATAAGCACAGCAGATATATCAGGTACGAGTGTTGAAGAGGGTTTACTGACTTCTTGTTTGCTGCACCCTGAATAATGAGGGCATTTTTTTCCGATTCCAAATCCGGACGTTCTTTCGCGACAACGATACCGAGCAGCTGATCCTCCAGTCCACTCGGCGTTATCATAAAGTTCAATAAAGTCACCTTGACCGATATTTCTGGCAGATAATGCGGATTTCTGAGCTTCGTTGTAATGTAGAGTCTACGAGAAATGACACGATTGGCATTTTCGACGAATCATTATGATTTGTTAATCAGTCAGGCAGGCTCAATCTCGTTACATTTTTGAATCAGGATTTGAGGAATTTAAAGATTTGCGATATCCGTACCTGAAATCCACGTTGTATTCTACCACGGTATCGCCGAGTTTGATGCACAAAGCGCCACCCTGCTTGAATGTTTGTTTCAACAAAATGGGCTCCAGAAGAGCTTCCAGTTCCTCGCCGATGTTCTCCAAAAGTATCGGTTGCCCGAATTGAATAGCGTTCTCCAATATTCGAGAATAGTCCGGTTGCGAAAGCCGTATTATGCTCAAGTTGTTTTGTTTCTCCATATTCTTCACCCATCTGTTCGCCTGCGTCTGAGGATCGATCATGAGTGGCCATCTTCTTGCGTTTCTGCGGAGAATCATATATTATCTTGCAAAAAAAGGTCTCAAAACAATCCGATCTGGCGTTACTGTGATTACGATTGCGTATTTTACTGCACGATTATCCCATTGTCGATGGAAAATGAATCGGTCGGCAGTCCATTGATAATCCAGGATCTTATGACAACCGCATCGCCTAAAACATCGCGAAGCTGAAAATCTCGAGTACAAATGATGTCCAAGTTTGTACACAAGGAGACCCAACTTTCGATCTGCTTGACGCGAAACGGCGTTGTGAATACTCCCAAGTACGCAACGATTCCGGAAGCTAGTATTATGTCACCGGTCAGTCGATTATATCTATTGTGGAGAAAAACGCCTGAACGTAAACCCCGAATATCCAATAATGTGTTTCGTACGGACGGTCGATGTGGAGTTTACCTTTCCCCCAGTTCTTTGGCATTCTCGGACCAACGAGTATATTCACCACCCAAGCCACCGATTAGCTCTTCGGCTCGTTTTAACTTCTGCTCACATTCCGTAACTTTGTCGATCATCGCTTGGTAGTCAGCTTTTCTTGCGGCTAAGTTAGCCTCCAACGCTGCCAATCTTGCCTGCCCAATTAAGTAAGAGGTTTTTACATTTCATTTGAATCTTCGTTCAGTTCCAATTTATACCACTTCGTGACACTGGATTCTAGTGGAGACTATTAGATAGTATTTGGATGGATGTTTGATAGTTGGAATGGGTATCGAAAGTTGGCAACTGGCAGCACAAAACAATCATAATATAGCGAAGAGGACTGCACATTGGGATTATTCATGATGAATTGTTCATTATACTATATACGTCTCAAGAATTGATCAAGGCTGTATCTTCCTTGTTCTTTTTTTCGTGACGCCTAGCAAATGTGTAATTCGCACCTGAACCTCGGCCAACTGTGCTCGTTTCGTATCCAGCTTGACCATCGCTTCGTTGTAAGTTGCCTGTGCTTCTGCCAATGCCTTCTTTTTCGGTGCAATCACTTTGGCAACTTTGTCGTACTCGGAAATTGCGTAGATCCATTTGCACAAACCCTGACAGGCGGTAGAGGAGGTTTTCACTTTGTCCGGATCGAAGCTCGGATTGGTTAAATAATCTTTCCGAATCCTTTCCATTATGCGCTCAGGTATATTGTCTTTGTCAAAATTCAGCAATGAATCGAGAAACTTCACGTCGCTAAGTACTTTCATCGAGGCTTTCCAATAATCGTCCACTGTTTTGCCATCAGGTTGCAAGATTCTCTCGGGTTTTACATCCTTAATAACAATTAATACAAATGTGAAAATGTAATTATTATTTCCAAAGGAATGTATATTTCCATTTCTAAAGGATTTTAGAATTTACAGCCTGGTGTAAGAAACCGTCCACATAAGATAGGTTGAAACTCATTTCCAAAAGTATTTTCATTGTTTCCTCAGTGGTACGCGCTATTAGCGCTTTTTAACCTGCCCTCTCCCTATTCAAATTTCCTCCACATCTCTTCCCTGTTCCGCCATTTTTCTTCCCCGTTCCACAACATCTTCTTCCCTATTCAATACCCCACCACAACCTAACCCCCAATGCGGCAACAGCCGACTTACGCTACACTGTACGGCATTTGCCAAGGATACGGGGAACCTATGGAAAACCCGTACTGGTATAGACGGCTATGTATTCTTCTGATTTCTTGGTGTACAGACTTTTGTTAAAGTATGTACACCAAGGCCTCAGAAAAATTGGCCTCCCGCTCCTTGGTCGATGAGCCAGCCAGAGCATGGCTAAGCGGTCACCAATCCAAGTATCAGCCTCTCCGGACGCTGCTTCACTTCGGTAATCACCCGAGCCGCACTCCGACCGCCCAGCTATCAGCGTCGGTCCCCATTTCCAAAAGTATAAGTTTTGTATAAAATGAACATTCTCGAAGTTCGTGCATTTTGCATCCCGCAGAAGGGTAATTGTCATGCCTGATAGCAGACTGGAGCTACAAAAAGTGAAGAAATTGAAGACGTACCTTAAGAATGCAAACACTTTCCATGACCAGTTTGACATTCGCGGGGGGGTTCTTCATCGACTTAACGATGGATATGTCTGCTTGGGTTAAGGTATCAAGCGCAGCCTGAGCACGATTCAAAATAGGCATCGCTTCAGCAAGGTTTAGATCGCATTCCGCCTTGATTTCAGCGGCTGCTGATGCCACTACCTGCAATCGATCGAACAACGTCACTGAGCTGAACATCCTTGAACTCCATGGCTTTTTACCTTACATTTTCTCAGCGAGGACAAAGCTACGCTCAATGACGTATAGTTAGAAATTTTTAGAACCCGAAATGAGGTTTAAGATTATGTGAAAAGAAGATGAGATAAAAAGACACAGAGAGAAGCAGCGATACTTTTGATAAAAAGATAGCGGAGCTCGGTCAGTGCCTAAATAATAAAGGATCTTTGAATAAGTTTGTGATTATACCATCGCCGATTCTTCGTCCACTTTGACAACTTTTTCAACTTCCGCTACCTCTATACTCTCTTTCTCGACAGTGGTCATTATTCGTTGTACATCTTGGGCCGCTGTGACCAACATTGGTTGCAAATTTTTGAGCGTTTCCTGCATTTCCGTCACCTGTTGTTGAGTGCTGTCCAATCGTCCCAATCCTCCCTCATATCGCGCCTTTGCCAGGAGAATCTCACTGAGACATCAACGAGCCCACGGAAGTTCATTATTCCGATTCAATTATCATAGGAAATCATCGTCAAGAACCTCGAGGGTCGTGATGAATATCAACAAGGGAAGCTCGTTAACGCACCTACGTTTCTTCGTCAGCAGATCTTTGAACGTGTTAATCATCTCAAGATAGGAAGTAGGCGTTACGTAATTGTGTCTGCCAAGCCTCGCGAGGAATTCCATGCTAAGTTCCTGAGTGGAGGTGTGAAAAAATTGGCACATTTCAATGCCGGCTTGTCGCTCGTGATCGGAAAGCTCGATTTCGCCGAGAAACTTCGTTGCAACGGCCAGCAGAGCATCCTCAGGCCAAAGTTGCAGCCAGTCGATGGTACAACAGTTCACCAAAGCCGGAAACTTTCGGATTCTCATCCGGAAGCTCTGACCTATCGGTGACATAGCCAGAACAATGTGCAACTGGTTGCACGCTATTTGGACAAAAAGATTGAACAAGGCAACGGGGCTTCCGTCGGTCTGCATGGAACGCTCGCGTTGACGATCGATTTGTCGCATCTTTTCGCATATCTCGGCTTTTTCTTCCGCGTTGAATATATTTGGTACCTGATGAAAATTAGTTGCAAGAAATGGACGAATGATGGACGCGAAACGATAACAAATCTCAATTACCTCTCCAGAATTCATGATGTTGCTTATATCCTCAAGGAAGCTTTCGTCCTTCAACTGTGTGTCCGCAAAGAGAAAAGTTGAGTGAAGATCCGTCGCGGTCGTTTTCTTCAGAATGGACTTGACGTCCTCGCGCCACTCGTGCATCTCGTAATGCTTTGTTATCTCGACTTGAAAGAGATCGTATTCACAAATGTGCGAAGCCAATCTCGTTAACGACTGTCTCCCGGAACCACCGACTCCGACCAGCA
The DNA here is from genome assembly GCA_030522765.1 of Ophioninae sp. B BG-2022a. NCBI lineage: Eukaryota > Metazoa > Arthropoda > Insecta > Hymenoptera > Ichneumonidae > Ophioninae sp. B BG-2022a. The sequence continues at coordinate 4,555 of JAPYZJ010003905.1, read as the reverse complement.
ACGCGTGGCTTCTCGGCTGTTTTATGATTCGCGATATTTTTGAGAGATGCTCGAGCGCGAATCTAAACAGCACGAGATTCATGGGCTTCTTCGTCATTGAATTGTACTCCACCAGGTATCCTTCAACGATTATACGCAGCGCTTCCAGATCCGAAATCTCTTGATACAAACGGACATCCGCTTTGGGATCAGCGAAGTCACAGTAGATGAGCTTCCGGAGTTGGCTATCGCTAATCTACGGATCGTCCGAACACGATTGAAATAGTTTGGTTATATCGCGACGTTGCAAAAAGCTGAGGCTATGCGAGAGAAGTGTGGTGAGCCGGATTGAAACTTTGAAAAAAAATATATAATTCTAAACCGGACCAGGCAGGAGCCCACTTCGATACTTAAAAAAAATCTCTTCTACATTTCTTTCTTTTCAAAAAATTATTTTCTACATTTTTCGAAAGTAAATATATCTCTCAAAATGGTGCAGGCATCGTTGATGAAGCGTAAGTTAATTTTTTCGTTTAGAAAGACGTTTGAACGCGGTTATCTTAAAGTACTTTTTTACAACGGCTGGTGCTAATATTTCCGAAACTACTGAGCCGATTGTCATGAAATTTTAACCACATATTCTGTACACCTATACCAATTGACTGAACTAGAATGATTAAACAATGTTGATTTTTACTATTTTTTTGGCAAAGAGCAGTGACAAAGTATTAGATTTTTCTGGTCGGTTTTGTTTCTCCACCATTTTGTTGTTTTTGTGTCTACATTAAAAATTCTATTGGGTAGCCCTGTTTTGGGTAGCCCATATTTGAAATTTCAACAGCAGCGCAGACCCACCCACTAACCCACTAATCGAGGTGTATTATTCGAATGGTGTTTTTCTATATTAAAAATGCATAAAATAGAGTAAGCCCGGGGGAGATGGCCCTACTAACTGTATTAAAAAACAAGCGGGTTTTACTTACTTTTTTATTTTTTTTCTCAAACAAATTACGCACAGTCTTGTCGCTAGCCGTGAGTTAGTATATAGTTATATTTATATAACGCCATCTGTTAGTAAACGGTCCTATTTTTTTCGATTGGTCATCTCTCCCGTACGGCCATCTCCCCCGGACTTACCCTATATAATAATTTTAAAAAATATATTTCAAGATTTGATTCATTAAGTCTAACAAACCCTACATCAATATCATTATTCATAATTTCATTAAAAAATCATAAAAATAGCCTTTTTTCGAGCGCCCAAATAAAAAACCTGCGTCAATAAAGTTTATTGCGAAAATAAAAAAATTCTTAAAATATCGATCGGCGATCGTAAGTTTCTGGGTCCAATTCCCAGCCTGGGAGCGACCCGCATTTTTTCCGGCTAGTTCTTCGCTTATATTTGATTTTTCAATGGAAAACGGTCAATGGCAAATCTAATAACGACCTCGTTTATGATTGGGGGATGGTTGAGTTACCTCGACGGTTGGCAGATCCGCGAGATCTTCGAAGAGTTCGTTGAAATCCGTATCCATATGCCGTTTTACTGTCTTGTGCAGCTGGAGTATCAACCAGTTGGCGTCAGCTTCATCCGCCAAGCGATCGCTGAACACCCGAAGAATTTCGTGGACCCAAAGTCTTTTCATACTTGCCAAGGTCGGCATTGACTCCGGTACGGACAGCAAAACACCCTGAACGAAAAACCCTGGGTCGAGCGAATTCACGATGGACCGAGCGAAATTTCGAAAACTTACTTACTTGAATGACGCGCGAAAAGTCACGCAGATTGAAGAGATAATGCGATTTTTCTGGAGTGGGCAACAGGTTCTTAAGACTCTCCTTGTAGACGTCGAGAGTCGCGAGTACGACCTGATCTATGCACGGATCGAATTCTTTGCTGAATCCTCTGCCAAATTTATATTTGCATCAACGTGGCGGATAAATTTCGAAAAATAATTTATGTTTAGTCTATTTCCTTATAATTTATATTTAACACATTTTTTGTATGTGATATTTGTATTTGTCTTCCGTCCGAAAGTGAACGTCTTCTCTAGAGTTAACCTTCCGTGATCTCATTATCTAAAAATAACGCGCTGGTCCCCTTGGTCGGAATGACCTCAGGAATGTTTAAACGTTGCCAGTATCGTTCCGAACGACACATAAAAATTCAGGATATTAGTTTGAACCTTTTAGAATAAGAATATCATGGAAATAATTTTTTATCCAATTTTCAAAATGGCTGAAAAAAATCAGCAGAGAGGCAATGCGTTAAAAAACCACTTTTTACTAAAAAAAATCATAACACCAATCAATGTTTTCTAAAATATAAGAAGATACTCTTGAGATATGATAGTTTAGGGAAAAAACAGCTTCATAGTGGGCGTTTCAAATTTTGCTATCTGAAGGGAGTCTATTTCGGAATGAAATAAAGAGCAATAATGTTGAGTTTTGTTGAGGTCTCGTGGTCCTGAACATCGCCTCTAGCGCGGAGCGTTGGGCTTCCCCGTCCCCTTATGCGCGCATGTTATAGTTTAACCCACGTTACGGCGTCAGTGTCGTGCGACGTTCAAAGCGTTTCTTTGGTTGTTGTACACCAAATAATATTTGCGTTTTCCTTTGTAACATTAAAAAGAAGTAGAGTCCTTTTTTACGTTCTTTCTTTTTCCTTTCCTTCATTCTAACAAACGAGCACTCGAATGAACAAATAATAATGAAGAATGAACAATTTATTATGTAAATTAGTTTGAAAAATGTATCAATTATTGTGTAAACCCGAATAAACACAATTTACTGTTCTCCTCGACAGTCGACGCACATAAACATTCTGGGTGTATCGCAAATATGAACGATAAAAAGACGTTTGAACGATTTGAAAAATTCAACGATTCACATATTCATACTTACATTAGAAGAAGTAATCCCACACATAAAAAAATACATACAGGGTGTCCCAGGACGGAAGGTCATCCGTGAAATGGGGGGTTGAGGGTAAAATTCTGAGTTGATGTATATAAGCATGTATGGTTCCCGGATAAACCGCTGAATTGTTATTAATTTAAAGGCAGCCAATCACGCGCGCCCCTTGACCGGGCCTACGTCGGTGATCGATACGCGTGTGTAGTTGCGCCTGGCAGAGTGATGCCTCCACCATGTGGACACTCCCGCTCGTCGGTGTGAGCGCTTGCATGTAATAGGGCGATTCTCCTTGCGTATTTCATTGCTCGTATTTTCTATTATCGAAAAATAAATATCTATAAGTTTTAATAAATAATAGTATAAATAAATATTATTAATTTATTAATTAATAATTGATTAAATTAATTTTAATGAATAAGTTTTAATAAATTCGTTCGTATTCTCATCAACTAGTGTATTACTAGGCATTAACATTGACAACAAAAAATTATCAAAAAAATGCGAACTTCTTTCATTATCCCGCGTGTTTTCCCTTCTTTTTTTTTAATTTTTTACACGACGAAATCACGTACCGCGTGGCCCCCACTACCACATGCAAGCGTTCACACCGACGAGCGGGAGTGTCCGCATGGTGGGGACACGACCCCGCCAGGCACAACTACACCTGCGTATCGCTCACCGACGTAGGACTGCTCAATAGTCGCGCGTGATTGGCCCGTCTTTAAAAATTAATAAAAATTTAGGGGTTGGTCTGGGAACCTATACATATACATGCTTATAACAATCGACTCAGAATTTCACCCCCAACTCCTCATTTCACAGATGACCTTCCGTTCTGGGACACCCTGCATATGTATATCATTTTTTAAGAAATTATAGCGCGGTGGTCACAGAGATGGTCAAATTCACCCCAGTTTACGCTCGGTCTTCTAAGCTCGACTGCCACAAAGGAACTGCCGATGCGATTCGGCAGGCCCTAGCATTTTCTTACAAAGGGAACCCCAAATAATCGTTAGAAGGTAGGCCAGCCTCCTCCGGCGCCAGCAACTTATACTAATTCTAGATTAAAGTTGCGCTCGGGGTAATTTGGACCCCTGTGACCACAGAGGGTGAATATTGCTCAGCCCCCACTCACACCAACAACCCGCTAAAATCCCACCAAGGAAAAAATTAGAAATCGCCAAATTTCCAGACCTCATGTACCCTCTTTTTTTTCTTTTCACACAAAAACTGCTCACAGAAAATTCGAAACTCTAAGACGGGTCAACAGACCGAAACCACGTACCAAGAGTTTACAGTATAACATCCATCAAGTCCTCGGGTCGTAAAATTCGAGAGTACACGGTTTTTCGACACAAAGACTGGATGACGAAATACCCTAATTTCCTGCATGCACAAAAAATCGAACTCTTCTGAACATAGAGTTACTAAAGTAATAAACCTAAAGTAATAAAACTTAATGACATAAACCATACGCTTTCGCATACCTATTGCCCTCTCTTACTCTCAAGCAAAACATTTTCGTCGGGAACAAGGACCTATTTTTCCTTCTTCGGTCTCCTAGGGGAGACCGGGGCTGGTTGCCTATAGGGGTAGGTAGACTAACGGCCAAAAACTCGTCATCAATGCGAATGTGACGCCATTCAATCACAGCTGAGTA
>JAPYZJ010003904.1:8942-23906 GCA_030522765.1 Ophioninae sp. B BG-2022a | reverse complement strand
CCCTATGTATATATATATATATATATATATATATATATATATATATATATATATATTTATGCGCAAATTTATGCGAATATGTGTGTATATTATATACTTATATGTATGTGATATATCGAAATATATTTATATATAAACATATATAATACTAGAATATTATTATAATTATATGATTATAACTATATTATAATGATATACATATTACATAAATAATATGTATTTATGCGCAAATTTATGCGAATATGTGTGTATATTATATATTTAAATGTATGTGATATATCGAAATATATTTATATATAAACATATATAATACTATAATATTATTATAATTATATGATTATAATCATATTATAATTATATACATATTACATAAATAACATGTATTTATGTGCAAATTTATGCGAATATGTGCGTATATTATATATTTATATGTATGTGATATATCGAAATATATTTATATATAAACATATATAATACTATAATATTATTATAATTATATGATTATAATTATATTATAATTATATACATATTACATAAATAATATGTATTTATGCGCAAATTTATGCGAATATGTGTGTATATTATATATTTATATGTATGTGATATATCGAAATATATTTATATATAAACATATATATAATAATGATAATAATAATTTTTTTTTGATTATCATAATTTATTGTTTGGGTTTGTTTGTTTGGGTTACAATTATTCTTATTATTGATGTAGTTTATTATCACATTGATAATTCACATTATTCTGCCATCTCTTCAATAACGAAAAATCCATTTATAATAAACTCCATAATGTAATTCAATTTTATATCCACAAATGAATATATAATAATAATAATAATAACTTTAATAATTAGCCGTTAATAGTTAAGTGATTGATTCATTTAAAAATAATAATGGTAGATTCGATTGACAAGTATTATTGCTATTGTAATGCAAGAAATAATTTGTAATAATTCATGCAAGTCGATTAAGAAATAATTTAAATCATTATTGTATTGAACTAACGATAATTGAAAACTTACTGACAAAAATGGCAGAAGCTTAATTCCCTCAATTTGGAAATTAATAACTTAGTTCCCTCAATTTAAAAATTAATAACTCAAATCCCTCAATTTGAAAATTAATAACTCAATTCTCACAATTTGTAAACAATAACCCAAACAAACCCAAACAAATGTATATTTCACACAGAACGAATGACACTTACGCCAAAATGGTGTCAAAATGTGTCAAACGATGACGATAAAAAATATGAATAATAAATATCTGGGCAATTATTTTCGAGATTTATTTTGAGCTGTGTGCACAGAGTTTTATCGGATTCACGCCTCGTGCCGAACTTATGTTTCCCATCGAATCGATTAAGAGCATCTATTTATAGGGGTTTGGCTCGAAGCCGACAATTCGGTACGTGATTGAACGAAAAAAAAAAAAAAAAAAAGAAGAAAAAAAAAAATTTGCGTGCGTTCGAGTCTGAAACGCTTTTCGTCAGGTAGTTGAGTCGACTCGTCCTTGCTAAATGCACCAAAGAATTGACTTTTGTCGTACGCGATGAAGACGACGAGGAAACGTAATATATCGAGTCTGGATTGAAAGGCAGTCTAAGCGCGTATTCGTACAGAGATGTGCTCTTGTGGAAATTGAAAATTCGCCTCATGCGGCTACCGGGAAGACGAGTGCGTCTCGCATCATGATGATCTCTGGCAAGACGTTTCGTACACGTCAATCATCCTGGATGCACAAACGTAGACACGAATTAATCGTTTTGTCATCGCGAGTTGCATATTACGTTATATATCTATACGTATATATAAAATACTGATTTTAAGTATAATTTCACTATAACTGTCATCTAAATATCATTTATTTTACTATGCTGAATACGAAACGTTTCGGTACACAGGAAATCTCAAAATCGTGTTTGCGATACTATCTGATGAGTTGGAAATTGAAAAATCATCATTTTACGACATTCTGGTGATCGAGAGTGGTTTCATGTTTGGGTTTGTTTGGGTTTGTTTAGATGTATTTGGATCTGTTTTGGTTTGTTTGGATCCTTTCGGATCTGTTTGGGTTGGATTTGGATTGGGAATGGATCTGTTTGGGTCTGTTTGGTTTTGTTTGGGTTTGCTTGGATTTGTTTGGATTTGTTTGGGCTTGTTTAGATCTATTTGGATTTGTTTCGATTTTTTTTGGATCTGCTTGGTTTTGTTTGGGTTGGATTTGGATTCGGAATGGATCTGTTTGGGTTTGTTTAGGTCTATTTGGATTTGTTTCGATTTTTTTGGATTTGTTTGGGTTTGTTTGGATCCTTTCGGATCTGTTTGGGTTGGATTTGGATTGGGAATGGATCTGTTTGGTTTGGTTTGGATCTGTTTGGGTTTGCTTGGATCTGTTTGGATTTGTTTGGGCTTGTTTAGATCTATTTGGATTTGTTTCGGTTTTTTTGGATCTGCTTGGGTTTGTTTGGGTTTGTTTGGGTTGGATTTGGATTGGGAATGGATCTGTTTGGGTCTGTTTGGTTTGGTTTGGATCTGCTTGGGTTTGTTTAGATCTGTTTGGGTTCGTTTGGATATCTTTGGATCTTTTTGGGTTCGTTTCGATAACTTTGGATCTGTTTGGGTTTGTTGAGATCCGTTTGTATTTGTTTGGACCTATTAGGTTCTGTTTATGTTTGTTTGGGTTTGTTGAGGTTGTATTAATACGTTATTATTATTAATATTTTTATAACATTATTATTATATTATTAGAAATTAGATTAAATGTTAATGTCTCGTTTCAAACGATTTAATATCTCTTCATCTCAAAATTCGATTCAATATTTTTACATTAATTATCTAAAGTATTTGATCTTTTTATATTTTTGATATTTCAAAAACATAAATGTATCGTGACAATTGACCATTTGGTATTTCATTTGATGGGCGATCATCCGTTTACTCACTGTTACAGTCCTGATGAAGTTCTTTTGAGAAATCAATTCGCCCGGATAACCAATCATGTTATAAATGTTGTCGTTGTACAAAGGAGAAAAAAAACTATGAAATACGATTTTCTGCGACGTATACGGATTCCCCTTTCCCTAGGAAAATATTTCCGGACATCAAAAGAATCGTCGACGTTCGAGGGAGCAAAAGAATCAGCGTTTGTACTGTTCTTTGATTTCGCGAATAATTATCACGTCCTTTTCCTACAATCGAACTTTTTTTTGTGGCACGAGTCATGCGACGAAATATGACGAGGAGATAAAAAGAAATTGGCCACTGTGTAAACTACACCAGTCTGGATAGTCTCACAGTCCTTTCATTGGATTTCTGTCCAGCCTCCCTCCAAAGCGTCTGACGAATATTTGATTGTTTCGTCGCGTTTTTTACCAATATTTCCTTTCTCGCTTTTTTTTCCCTCCCAGTTTTCATGCAGATTCGAAAAACTCCTTTTTCCGAAAGATTTCAAAAGTTGGGTAACCGCGATCTCTCAATTATCATGGTTTTTTTAAAAGAGGCTGATTTTTGAAAATCAAAGAATACGTGATGTCAAGATTATTTGGAAATTTATTTATATCTGCTTAAACAAAGTTTTGCAACAAATTTAATTCAAAATATTAATATTCAAATTTGTTATAAACAATTGTCAGTCACAACTAAGAGTAAAGGATTTTTGGATTTAAGATTACTAATAGTGTACGGTGGGACTTCGATTTTTTTGACCTTTATTATTAATAATAACGTTTGCAGAATTATTATTAGTAATCGATTAATAATCAATCCAAATATTGTGAAAACAAAATGGAAATATTGAAATTGAACATTTAGAAAAACACTTTGGTGAGAAAATGATTTTTTGTAATCTTCCCATTGGCCCAATTCGGTTTATCATTTAGCATTAATTCGTTACTTATGGTTTGATTATTAAAAGTGGCTAATAGATGATAAAAAAAGTAACAATAATTATTAGTTTCATTAAAGTTTGCAGAAATCTTATTAGTAATCATTTAAACAAAATATTATGAAAACAAGATAAAAATATTATTGAAACTAAACATTTCGAGCAATACCTTGGTTCGAAAAAATCATTTTCGAACCAAGGTGTGTGTAATGGAAAAAACCAAGTGATGGAAAAAAAATATATTTTGGATTGTTAGGCTCGAAAATTCTTTATCATTGATTTACCATTAATTCGTTATTTACTTACGATTCGATTATGAAAAAATCGCAAAAATTATTCCCTTGATTAAAATAAAAAGTACCAAAAATAAAAAAATATTTATTTTGGATTATCTGGCACGAAAATTCTTTATCATTGATTTACCATTAATTCGTTAGTTACCTACGATTCGATTATAAAAAAATCGCAAAAATGATTCGGTTGATCAAAATAAAAAGTACCAAAAATAAAAAAATATTTATTTTGGATTATCTGGATATAATTTGGATATTTTGGATAAATATATATTTCGGAAAATTCTCTATCATTGATTTACCATTATTTCGTTACTTACCTACCATTCGATTATAAAAAAATCGCAAAAATGATTCCCTTGATCAAAATAAAAAGTACCAAAAATAAAAAAATATAAATTTTGAATAATCTGGCACGAAAATTCTGCAGTATCCGAGATATCCGCCAAGCGTGTATCTACCAAGGAAGACGTAAATTTGTTTAGGGGTGGACACCTTTTTCCGAGGTACACCGAGCTACGTAGCAAACTCCCGACAGTCTCGCCGTCACGGAACATTTCTTCGGGTTCTTTGCACCACCGAGCAAACCCCGACACTTCCGATTCCACACGAAGCTCTTTCGTTTTCTCGCTTTTCTCTTCCTTCGCGTATAAAAATCCAAAGGAACGCTAGCTATAAACCTCCGAGAGCTCCACGACCCCAAAAAAAAAAAAAAAAAAAAAAAAAAAAAAAAAACAATAAATTTCGATCCCTACGAGAAAATTATTCCAGCAAGAATTTTCACGCGGATTTCCGCTGTATCTCTCCGAGTAGGTGAATTCTAACCTGTCGAAAATGTACACACTGAATTCGAATTCGAGATTATAACGCAGAGGGAGAAAAATTGATCCCAAGTGGCGTTGAGTCTATCAATCAAAATGTCGCAGGTCCCCATAGTCGCCTTTTTTATGCGATACAATCAAATTCGCGAATCCAAAGGAAGAGGGTTGGGGGAGAGGGGGAAGAAATAGTAGAGGGGAAAAACAAGAAAGCTCGAGGTTGAGAAATATCCGAGAAAAAAGATGAGAAAATGAGAAGAAGATGAGCATTTTTTGGAGACGAGGAAATAGGTTTACATTATTTTCCAACGGAAAATCATGAATTATGATTTATGCGTTTTTTTGTTTTGTTTTTTGTTTTTTTTTTCATTTTAGACGAAAGATCGAGGTGCATATAATGATTAAAAAAAAAGCTAAACGATAATACTTGGTTAGAGTTAATATTATTGTAAATATATATATTTTTTTTAGTATTTGACATTTATCGAAATGTAGCTGGTGGAAGGTTATAATTTCGTTTGAAAAAAGGATGAAATTTCGAGAGTTGTTACGCCGGGATATTTTAGGAAAATTTTACATTTTTGAAAAAAGTGCGATACGTTTGTAAACGGGTTTCATATTTTTTGAAATATATTTTATATCATCTGTGGTACGTAAAATTTATATATTATATTTAAATAATGTATATTGTATGTAAAAATATAAACAGGTAAAAATATATATTAAATTAAAAAAATTAATTCTTTTACAAAAAAAATATGAAAAAACTAAAATTAAATAAAAATTAAATTAAATTAAAATTAAATTAAATTAAATTAAATTAAATTAAAATTAAATTAAATTACATTCAAGTTAAAGTAATTAAAATTAAATTACATTAAAACTCGAAAAGTTCACGTTTCATAGAACGAATACAAAACAGTAATAACAAATCATTATCGTCATAGTAATACTACAACCAGACCCAACCAAACCCAAACGAGCCCAAACAAGCCCAAAGCAAAAACCCAAAATGAGACATCACTAGCCACATAAAACATCGATACTCTACCTACAGTAAAAACGATTTACGTTCTTTTGGGCTGCCTAAGAGACACGCTTGGCTCCATTTTGGCAAAGGTAACAAAATATCGTATATGGCTTATTTATAGGGTACGAAGGGTCGATAAGAGTGTGCGTGGTGGTCCAAGCAGTAGTATAAGAGTACCGCAGGTCCGACGCGTCACGGATAGTGTCTACCCCCCCCCCCCCTCCTCCTGCCCCCACCCCCACTCTTTTCACTCGCCATTTCCGCTGTACCTTTTCCCATACGTCTTTTTACGAGGGCATCATCCGGATTTATACTTACTTAAGAAATCACTATCCTCGGAACAGCGAGCTCGGACTTTTCGTTACGGGGCTCTTCTACTTACCTACCCCGTACCACTGTGATTTTCACAGTCGAAATGCACAGTGAAATATTTGGGATTTTGTCGCGAGCCAAGTTCCATTTCAAATATTAATTCTGAGCTTTGGGGAGGGGAGGGGGGCTTAAGGGGTTGGAGGGACTTAAGGGGTGGGGAGGGGTTAGAGTTTAAGGGGTTATGAGGGCCAGGGGGGGTCGAAAGTACGAGGATATCATTTTGGAAAAAAGTGGAACGGGGTGACAATAATTTAAAAGGGACGATAACCACAAAGCATCGAGCAAGAATGCGAACCTTTCGATTCACGTGGTTACGGGTATGGAGGAGATTATTTATGAATTGGATGGATTTCAGGATATGAATAATAATTTATAACGTTCTTTGTTTGGAAGTGACGTTTTGCTGATTGGTATGAAGTTCGTAGTGAATCGTCTTGGCTGCAGGGTTGAATTCGAAATGTTGGGATTAATAATAATTTGTGATGAGTGTAGTGTGAGTTAATATTGTTTTGATAATGGATTAGTTTGAATGTGTGATATTGATGTATTGATATATTGATAAATATCGATATGTTGTTTTGGGTAGATGATATGATTATTTTATAATTTTATTGTAAATCCAGATGACCCTAGAACTACGTGGGGTTTGTTTCACATCGAATGAATAAATTCTAACAATTGTACACCAGCACCCAGTACCCCAAAAAACTCATAAAAACCTATACAAAATCTATACAAAGTCATACAAACCCATACAAACCCAAAAAAAAACTAAAGAAATCCGAACAAACCCAAAGAAATCCGTACAAACCCAAAGAAATCCGAAGAAACCCAAACAAATCCAAACAAACTCATACAAACCCAAACAAACCTAAAGAAATCCGAACAAACCCAAAGAAATCCGAAAAAACCCAAACAAATTCAAACAAACCCATACAAACCCAAACAAACCTAAAGAAATCCGAACAAACCCAAAGAAATCCGAAAAAACCTAAACAAATCCAAACAAACCCATACAAACCCAAAGAAATCTGTACAAACGCAAACAAATCAAAACAAATCCGAACAAATGTAAACAAATCCAAAGAAATTCGAAGGAACCCAAACAAATCCAAACAAATCCAAACAAACCCAAACAAACCCAAACAAATCCAAACAAACCCAAACAAATCCAAACAAAAATCCAAACAAACCTGTACAAATCCAAACAAAAATCCAAACAAACCCGTACAAATCCAAACAAAAATCCAAACAAACCCAAACAAACAAACTCAAAAGTCGACTAAAATTCATTCGAACCACGTGGACTTTCTTCCACCTCGAACGAATAAATTCCACCAATTGTACAGGTCTCGGATCGCGTTGGTGAGCGAGATTCACACGGGCACCTGGTTGCGTCCGATAAGTTTGGCAAATCCGAGGGACGATATTAGACGCGGCTGGTGAGCTGAGTAATAACACAGAGGAGGTCATATATACGTTACGAAGAGTGGGAAGGGTGGAAAGATAGGATTGGGGAGAGAGCAAGTGCATGGAATTGATAAATCCAACGGCGTGTTGGCGATCCAACCTACGTTGGATTTCCCGATCTTCGGAGGGGCGGTTTTACTCAACGAGGTTTAACGTTCACCAATGAGAGATGTGCCCTTTTGATTTTTCATAGTTTATACACGTATATATATTGGTCGATATAATTGTGCAGTTTGGGAGTTATTTAGTGGGCTATCGCGAACCAAGCGAGCCATTAGCTCCGATCGCATTACCAACGAGAAAGAGCTGGAAGGGTTGGCTATTGGGGGGTACTGTAGGCTGCCTGGAGAAGTCACAGCTATTTCACCCTAGCGGCTTAATGGGCAACTCTCTCTCTCTCTCTTTCCAACCCTTCCAACCGATTCCCTGCTTGTCCTTCACCTCCGTTTACTACTTCTCCACTTCCTAGATTGCCACCGCTCTTTTCTCAATTTTCCGATAACCCAGCTAGCTTCGGGGCACGTACAATATCTGCATGAATAATACACGGCTGAAACGATCCCAAACGAACCCAAACAAACCAGTAAGAATCTATACAAAATCTATACAAAATCTATGCAAATCCATACAAACCCAAACAAACAAATCGATACAAACCCAAACAAACAAATCGATACAAACCCAACCCAATTTAAACAACCCCGAATATACCCAAACAAATCCAAACAATGATAAACCCAAACAAATCCATACAAACCTATATAAAATCGATCCAAAACCTATACAAATCCATACAAACCCAACCAAATCCAAACAAACCCGAATATACCCAAACAAATCCAAACAACAATCCAAACAATTATAAACCCAAACAAATCCATACTAACCTATACAAAATCTATCCAAAACCTATACAAATCCATGCAAACCCAAACAAACAAATCGATACAAACCAAACCAAATCCAAATAAACTGGAATATACCCAAACAAATCCAAACAACAATCCAAACAATTATAAACCCAAACAAATCCATACAAACCTATACAAAATCTATCCAAAACCTATACAAATCCATACAAACCCAAACAAACAAATCGATACAAACCCAACCAAATCCAAACAAATCCGAATATACCCAAACAAATCCAAACAATTATAAAACCAAACAAATCCATACAAACCTATACAAAATCGATCCAAAACCTATACAAATCCATGCAAACCCAAACAAACCCGAAAACACCCGAACAAACCCAAACGAATCCAAATCACAATCCAAATAATTATAAACCCAAACAAACCCATACAAACCTATACAAAATCTATCAAAAATCTATACAAACCCAAACAAATAAATCCAAACAAACCCGAACATACCCGAAAAAATCCAAACAAATCCAGGCAAACCCAAACGAATCCGAACAACAATAAAAAAAATAATAAACCCAAACAAACCCATACAAACCTTTACAAAACCTATACAAATCCATACAAATCCAAACAAACCCAAACAAACAAACCCAAAAAAATCCGAATAAACCTCCGTTTGCTACCTCTCCGTTTACTACTTTTCCGCTTCCTAGCTTGCCACCGCTCTTTTCTCAATTTTCCGATAACGCACCCAGCTCAGGGGCACGTACAATATCTGCCCGAATAATACAAATGTCTCTGGCAAAAAAAAAAACGATTTCATGCTAATTATGTTGTATTTCATGTCGAATCGCTACAAAACATCGACGATTTATGAAAATGTTGAACAAACCCCATCCCAATATATACACTCCGGATACTTCCGCTCTTGTATCTCGTATTTCGTATTTTCGGAGGAAACGGTGGAAAGAGTCAAAGCCGAAATTATATATACGTTGCAAATATGGGTGTCTCTCGTTTTACGATAATATCGGGAAGGTTCGTAATGTCCTGTGCAATTATTCGATAGAGATAGCAGGAGGAGTGGGTAGGGGTGGGGGGTACCAATTTTTACGTTGGAAATCATATTTCCTTGGCAATATTATTTTTCTCATTTATATCTGTGGATCGGTGACTTTCAGGACACCTGGCTACTTTGAGGACATTTCAGGATTTTTCGATGTTTCGAAGACGTATATTCCAACGGATGCTTTTTCATGGGACGGGTAGGTAGCTTTTGTTATGACGGTGTTGAACGCTGATATCGGCGTTCCCGAAATCCCGGACGGTCGTTAATATTCCCGCATAAAAATCAATGAACTGCCCATAAACAAGGCGTGTTCGCCCCGGGCCTGATCCGGCGGCGTAAATTCGGGGAGGGGGTCTCCCCTCCCCCCTTTTTTTTTTCATCTCACCCCTTGCCGTTTCATGGACGATTCCACGCGTCACACCCGTTCACCCATTTTCCAATTTGCAATTGTGAATTGGGTTTTTAATTATAACGAACGAAATGGCGGATGGGGAAAGCGTGTGAGCAAATGAACGGGAAAGTGCGTCGAAACGCATCGGGGGAAAAAAAAAAAAAACAAAACGTTGCATTGGGTTGCTTTCGAGCCGAGCTCTACTTCCGGCTTGCCTCATCCTCATCGTTCTTTCCCTATTCCCTCGCAATCCTCGTGCCAGAGAAACGGCATCTGCAGCCGGGACATCTGGAAAATCGCATTCGCAAATTTTTTTTGTTCTTTCGTTCGACCATTGTTTATGCACGTACGTAATAGTAATAATAATTATTTTTATTATTGATTTATAATCTGTTATAATAATATTGTGTAATTAATTATATCATATTAATAGTATTTATTATAATGAGCTAATATTAAAATTGATAATAACAATAATTATTATTATTATGATTATTACTTTTTTAGTAATGAGTAAATGTTTTTTTTTGTTACATTCGTTTTTATTTACCTAAAATTAATAGCAATATACTTATACACTGAAGGAAATATTAATTTCATTTTTTTTGTACGACAGTGTATGTTTTTTGTTTGTTTTGTTATGTAATGTTTTGTTACGTTTTTTGTAACAATTGAGAATCTCAAATTAAATAAACCAAGAATTAGCATATACAATTAAATACTAATGATGTATGCTAATTCTTGGTTTATTTAATTTTGGATCCTTAATTGTTACAATCGTTACTTAAATAATTCATTTATTAATGATAAAAATGATTTAATCGACGATAAAAAAAAAACTTTTATTAGTAATTGTTATAATATTCATTTTTTTTCGATTAAAAATCCCGGAATATACTTATACATCAAAGAAACAATTAACTTAATTTTTTCGTTGGACATTTTCAGTTGTAATTGAATAAAAAATATGGCTTTCACACGATAAATTTTTCGTCACGTGGTAACCCCAATAATCGTATATATCGTTTGGGTGAAAAAAATGTGACGATCGGTGGAGTTTGGAACAAGAGATCGTCGAGTCTCTGTCGCGTTATGGGGTGGACCAAAAGTTGGTATAGTTGTGCGCAAGAGCTATCCAGGACGTGCCACCCCAATAGAAGTGGGTAGGAAGCGTCGAGAGTCGTTAACGTTTAACGAGCCAACGATTATGTCGCCGTAATGGATAATCGCTACCGCTGACGATACCGATCTTTATAACGTCAAACGCACCGGAAAACGTCGAGTACCCTTCCCCCCCCCCTTTCCCCCCTCCCCCCCGCGCCATCAGGGAACATCGAAAATTTGGCTTTTCGTTGTATGGAAGCCCGAGTTACTTGGATGGTTTCCCCTTTGCTTTTGCTTGGCTGTGTTATTGCCCTCGATAATTTCCACCATTCGCAAATTGAAAGACCGTTGACGCGGAGAGAAAGTACGAAATAATGAATTCATTAAGTCTTTAGAAGGAAGGGTCAAATTTCACCATTTCATTTTATTCTGTCGGCTAATTTCGTTGTAAACTGAATTTAAAAAAAAGGATGATTTTACGGAAAGATTTGTTTGGGTTTGTTTGGGTTTGTTTGGATTGGGAAAAATCGGTGAGGTGGAGAGAGGAATAATGAATTTATTAAGTGTTTATTGAGAAGAATTATTTTATCCATAAATATCAATTCGGAATATTTGGAATTTAGTTGGATTTTATTTATTTAGAATTTAAGTGATATGATTATTTATTAGGATTTGGATTTTGTTCGTAATTTATGAAAATACTTGGACTTTATTTGGATTTGCTTTATTTATCATTTAGATGAAACAATTATTTATTAGGGGTTGGGTTTTATTTATTCATATTAAAAGTAATAATATTATTCATTAGGATTTGGATTTTATTTATTTCTAATTTGAGTGATACAATTTTTTGTCATTATTATAAAAAGTAATTAATATTCATACTTATAAAACAATTTTTCAATTTGTTTAAGACAATAATCAATTTTGATTGGAATAATTTTACAGTTTAATAACTTTTATAGTTAATTTTTGATTGGACGAATTAAGAATACGAGGATTAAATTCCGGAATCAATAAGGACCGGATTTTTTCAACCCATCAACATGGACTAAAAATATTTAAACTTTATTTCAATTTTATTTATTTATAATTTAAGTCCTACAATTATTTACCATTATTTAATTATTACATAAACTCTATTACCTATAATAATAATTATGAATAGTATTATTAAAAAATTTAATTATATTAAATAAATCATTAATACTAATTATTTACAGTAATTAACGAATTAACAATACGAGGTTTAAATTCCGGAATCAATGGGCCGGGATTTTTCTAACCCATCAACATCGACTAAAAATATTTAAACTTTATTTCAATTTTATTTATTTATAATTTAAGCCATACAATTATTTACCATTATTCAATTATTACATACATTCTATTACTAATAATAATAATTATGAATAGTATTATTAGAAAATTTAATTATATTAAATAAATTATTACTAATTATTTACAGTTATTAACATTAATACTCATCAAAATCAATTGAAAATATTTGGAGAGACAGTACGATTATCAGCTGTCTTTTGCCATCTAATAATTTATATATATCTCTCTCTGTTTCTCTCTCTCTCTCGCTGTCATCCAGAGTCATAAAATGTCATCCCTTCTGTATATTAAAAAAAGCTATCCGGCGCTCCGAGTCTCTTCGGTTATCCGGTGTAATAACGGGTCTCTTCTTCGTTCCATCGCAACATCGTAACATCCCGAGATGACGGTACAACATCCTAATAATATAGGAGACGACACGGTGCCCTCTTATAACGCGAGAAGGAAAGCGAGAAAATCGAAAGAAAATCTCTTGCGGGTCGGAGCAGAAGGATCGAGACTCGATCCCTTTGCTCTTTTCGACTTTTCTTTCTCACAGAAAGATCCGTATCTCAATCTTTTCTTCTGTCACTTTTTCTCTCTCTCTCTCTCCTTGTTTCTCCTCTTTTTGAATCATTTGTTTCCCATTGTTTTTTTTTTCCCTCGACACCCCCGGGACGTTCGGATTTAACCTCGGATATTCGACGATTCCTTCGAGAATAAAAACAATACACTGCCAGCGATGAAATATTTTTCAAGATTTTCCTTTCGTTCCATTTTTTTTTTTTGTTTTCTCCTCTTTCGGCCCCAATGACTCGACTCCATTTTATACTCGTCATCGAATGGAAAACTGCTGTATATTTAATAGATTCGTGCTCAGGGGCTTAAATTACATCGAAATAAAGCAATAAAAAAAATATTAAAAATCCAACATTTTTTTCGATTTTTGGGGAAAATAGTTTTTTTTTCACTAAAACGTCGATAACTTTTTTCCCTCTTGGATTCGGCACTTTACTTTGTGCTCAATCTCTTCGTTATGATTTTCTCTTCAAGTTTCTTTTTTAATCATCAAAATCCGATGATTTTTCGATTTTTGGCAGAATTTCAAAGTTGGACCCTCGATTTTTGCTAATTTTTTCATACGTACACTTGGGAGTGTTCCCTTAACCAAAATTACTATTAACTATTACTATTATTAAATACTATTAACTATTAACTATTGCTATTACTATTAACTATTAACTATTAACTATTAACTATTACTATTACTATTACTATTAACTATTAACTATTAACTATTAACTATTAACTATTAACTATTAACTATTACTATTAACTATTAACTATTAACTATTAACTACTAACTATTACTATTAACTATTAACTATTAACTATTAAAATTACTATTAACTATTCGTATATAGATATACGTATACGCAGCTTGCTTCCTGCGCGTTTCGCTTCGCATCTTTGGTTCAATGTATGGCTTGGTAATCCCTTGGGGTGCTCCAGCAGATATACGTACATATATATACATACAGGGTGTGGTGCACATAGTGGTCCACCGTTAAGGGTTCGATATACCAAATAGATAAATATTATTAACATATTATTATTAACTATTATTAACATATATTAGCACAATAACATACCATATTAGCTATTATTAAAATATTATTATCTTAATCATTTGTATACAACATCTTCCAAAAAAAGAAATTTCGTAAACAATTATTGTTTATTATAGATTGTATTTTATTAACGGCACACTAATTTTTTACCATTGCTCTATTATTCAGCAGCATAGAAAAGAAATAGAAATAAAAAAATAATCGTTATTGTTGAAAATAAAGGCAAATTTGTAACGAAAGATTACAAATTCGTTAAAAAATAAAAAAATTAACGATTTTTTTATAAAAATCGTGGAAATAATAATATGTTATAGTTGACTATCTGGTAAATTGAATCCTTAAGGGTGGACCATTATTTACGCCACACCCTGTAGATATGTATATATATATCAGCAGACAAGCAAAGAGAGAGAGAGAGAGAGAGAGAGAGAGAGAGGGCCAACGTACAACGCGGCCTCATATATAAGGATTTATCACAGCTAAGTCTACCGTATATTGCCAGCACCGTACCGATCTTTCCGGCCGAGCTCTATCCTAGCTATGCCCTCGCGTTATATCCCACGTTTCTCCCTGCTACTCTCTCGCTCTCCCTTTTTTATTTCTTCATCCCTGTACACCTCGATGTCTTCTATACTATTATCCGTTGCCGATTCACCCCCCCCCCCCCCCCCCCCCCCCCCTTTTCCCTTTTT
>JAPYZJ010003903.1:0-14964 GCA_030522765.1 Ophioninae sp. B BG-2022a | reverse complement strand
CTCTTCACCGCTTCAGAACCTTATGCTCGGCAAATTTGTGAAAGTGCAATACAATGGAGTGTAGCTCGCAATTTCTCCCATGGTAACGACAAACTGCACAATTTTTTTCAAAATTTCGGAAAATGCCGAGCATGTTCTTCTTCGAGCAAGCCTCCTGAGTACACAAAAGTAATTTCATCCCAATCTGTTCAATGGTTTGGGAGAAATTGGCTTTAAAAATTTCGAGGTGGCCCACAGCGTGTTCGTTATTCCCTTAAGACGGGGCCGCACCTGCGATAAAACTTCGGTCGGTCGATATTTTCTCGAAATCGTAAACAAATATCTAAAAATTGTGGTTTCCCACGGATTTCCACAAATCGTATTCAGGTAGCAAAATGTGTGTTTTGAATATGCCTACGAGGCTCTTCTCCCCTCCAAGACGTTCGCATTAGCTAAACTCTCTATTTTACATTATTTCCATCACGGCGCCTCGCATGATAATAGAATCTGTAATTTTTTCTTTTCGATTTGTAAAATTTGGGGAGAAGACCGCCGTTCGTCTATCAATTTGACATTGTCCAGTCAAATTTGGATGAATTCTAAAAAGCCGTTTAAAAAATCCGTGGGGAACTGTTACCCCGATCGGCGGTCGAGAGGGCGAGGCTGTGCAGCTCCCTCTTGCTGCAGTAAGTCGCAAACCACCCTTCATCCGTTCGGAGATAAATTGGAGATTGCGCACACTTGCCCCCTGCGCACGGTTACCCCGAACGACTCTGCTCGTAATCGAAAAAAATGTTTCACACGTCGAAAGTATTAGCGTAGTCTTAATTGTAGATCACTATTATTCATGACCTTGGTTGACCTTTTCGGACCTTTGAAATTTGACCTTTTTGACCTTTTTTAAATTTGAGACACATAAAACCCGATTCGTGAATTTACGAAGCTGCTTGAAGCAAAAAAAAAAACAAAATCGGCAAGATCTCGCGATCTCGTTACGTTCTCGTGTACGCCTTCAACGTATGTTTCTTTTCAGCTGCAATGTACGGATCGCAACACTTGTACCCGCCGCAGTGATAGAGAAAAAGCGAGAGCAAAAAAAAAATTTTTGAAAAAAACGAAAGTGGGCTGCGGCCTTCACCTTCGACGCGTCGCGAGTTAGTCTCGTCTTATAACGTTGAAATCTGTTTTATTTTCTTTTTTTTTTTTAATTTCTTCTTTTCGCTGCATCTTGATCGCATCTTTTCGTCCCCGTTTATCGCTCATTCGCTCCTTCTTCACCCTCGAACAACAAAGTGAGTCGGAAACAAGGAATTGAAAGAGTGAGCGAGTTTCTCCTCCCTCTCGCATTTCCTCGGTTTTTTCGTGTTTCGAAATTCAACGTTTTCATGCTATTCCCGTTTGGATGTATTTTCGAAAATTTCCGGTATTTTGGGTTCGATAGAATCAGTTTTTCGAAAATTATGGTCAGATAAATCGTTTGGTAAATTTGGACAAAAACATTATTTATATATATAATTCGAACCAAAATAATAAATTCTATCGTATTTGCTGGTTTCAATGAAAAACAATTTAATTGCCCTCAGTGGGTATCAATCGATCTCTGAATCGCCCATTCCATACGAGAATTAATTTCGAACATGCCAAAAACTAACGTTTTCTGGATTTCGTTTTTTTTTTCGTTTTTTACCCCATAAAGTAATGACGAATAGACCATAGCGTAAAGATATTTCAGGAGGAAGAGAAAGAGTGACAGAGAAATGATATATTAGGCTGTGGAACAAGTTCGTAGCGTTTTTATATTTTCTTTTGTTTGACAACGATTTTTTTGCTGTTTGACAAAGTGTATAATATTCATTCGACAGAGCTCTTTCTGCTCTACAAAACTATGCTAATCGTCCTTTTAAGTAATTTAATTTTTAATTACTTATGAGGCTTAGAAATAGAATATCCAGGAGGTAAAAGGAAACATTTTTGACACCTGCTTTTCGCATTTTCGTCAACATTTCCAACCTTGCTTATAATAGTAGATTTTCAAGCCTCAAAAGTAATAAAAAATTAATTTACTCAAAATGACGATTAGCACAGTTTTGTACAGCAGAAAGAGCTCTATCAAATGAATATTAATACTTTGTCAAATAGCGAAAAAATCGTTGTTAAACAAAGAAAATATAAAAATGCTACCAACTCATTTCCCAGCCTAATAAGTCGCTGTGGTCCCTCGTTCCATCGTGGATCAACCTTCGAGTGCAGTCTCGTTCGAAATAAATCGAATGTGAAAAAATCGAGCCAGGAATTTTTATTTGTTCGTTAAATAATTTATTGTTTCGTCGAGTAACAAATCTCTGACTCTTTTTCCTCCTGTTTTTTCTTTTGTTTCGTTTTGAAAGCTGTCGAGGCGGTCGCAGCTACTGGAGTCATCCGAAAAGAGGCGAGGTTCAGTGCTAAGTCTTGAGCTCAGGCTGGACCAGCCACGAGCGGAAATGCGAGTTAGCACAATCGCTAATTCTTTTCTCCGTTACTGCCTACATTGCCCACTACCAAAAAAAAAAATACTTCTTCTTCTTGTTCTTCTTCTTCTACCTACTTCTTCTGATTCTACTTCCGCTACTTCTCCTGCGCGACGACGCTGATGCAGATACAGAAAGAGAGAGAGAGAGAGAGAGAGAGAGAGGGATGGAGAGACGAAAGAGAGGAAAAAACGAAAAAACAGAGATTCGCTCTATCCTGAAATGCACAAGCAAAGATACTTCCGGGACCAATTTACGACGAAAAAAGATTATATAAAATTGTCCTTTCGAATCGAGGCGATGATCCAATTGTGAGGACGAAATATCCAAAGAGAGAAAGAGGGCGATAGAGGTGGAGAAAAAATAATATACGAAACAAAAAATAATACGAAATGAAAAATTTGTATTTTCGAAGGACGCGACATTTGCCCCTTTGATGAAATCCCGTTGTAAGTACGAAAGGCTTTGGTGCATGGTGAGATCGGGTGAGATGATAATTTTATTTCCCTTATCGTTATTTTATTTAATAATCTTTGGTGACACTTTTTTGTCATTTCATTCGCCAAAAAGAAATTCATTTTTTTCCACGAGTTTTTTTTTTAAAAAACGTCATTGTTTTTCTTTTCGAATTTAAGGCACTTTGTGAATGTGAAAAATCATTTTCCGGTTATCGTTTCCGGTGAATTTGAACTAGCATTGTTCATTATTCATTGTGATGTTCAGACGTAAACGATAATTCGAAAAAGACTTTGCCGAATTCACAAAGCCAAAGCTCTCGATCTCAATTTTCTTATCGTTAAATGTTCACGAGACGAGAGTTTAAAATCATTTTTTTCTTCATCGAACCATCAAACCCCCTCACGCCGTAATAAGCCAGCCAAGCTCACAGAGCTATCAATCCCGCCTAGAGTTTGTCACAGAATCGTTTTTGTTTTTCCAAAAAAAAAAGAAACATCAAAGCGAAAAACGCTGAATGAAAAGTGGATGCCAAATACGCCTAATCGAAGCTCTCGTCTGGTTTGACGGATTGACACATTAGACTAGCCTTAACCTCTTAGAGAACGAGAAAAAAGAGAGGCAAATAAAAAAAAAACTCGAATGTTCGAGGCGTTTTGATTTTCTCTCATCGCCATATCATTTTATTCGTCATCACCTCCATTGACTTGTGTTAATAACGTCGTCATACAAAATTAAATAAAAACAAAACAAAACGTCGCGCGAGAGTCCCGAGAGGAAGAAGGAGACTCGAAGAGGCGGATTTTTTTTGTTTTCTCGAATATTTTTATTCCGTAGAAACAAAAGCAAAAAACGAAAGAGAAAAAAAAAACAGAAAAACTCGATAGGTAGGCACGGAAATTTCATCGACAAAAAAGTGAGAAAATAAATCAACGAAACGATTCTTCATCGAGTCACGTTGCATCCCGGAGTTTCGGAGTGTCTCTTTCCTCTTTCTTTTTCCTTCATCGTTGACGTCGCGCGCGCTTCTGCATGGCCTTGGAAAAGAAAAGCGGGCGATTCCCGTGCTTTGCGATGCTTTTTCTTTTTTTTTTTTCCTTTTTTCGTGCACGAGTATTAATAATTTGTGAACGAAGCGAAAAATAAACAGAATTATTCTCGCACCCGTACGACCTTCTTCTTCGGACAATAGCAACAACGATAACAATCCGCAATAACAATTATACCCATGAAACAAAAAAGAAAAAAGAAACAACAACAAATATAGAAAGAGATACCGTGTGGCTAAAAACGAGAGTTTTATTTTTCTTTAGGCTAAACCGTAGCTCGACCACGTTCTTTTTTTTTTTTTTAAATTCTCTTCCCTCGAGTATATTTGTTGTACCTAATACAAACCCAAACGAAAATATTAACAGCAATAACGAAAGTTATTTGTTACCGGATGTTGGAGTGCACGAAATACCTTTATACATTTCGCCTTCCGGTCTTTTATCAGGCCCAGGTTCGTACGGAGGTCACGGTGGCACGAGAAGATCGAGACTCGAGAGGCTCGAGAGGGATCGTGGCGAACGCGGCGATCACGAATACGCGACCGAGGAGGAATCCTATCTCGGTGGGATCGGTGATTACGGGAGTATGTCGAGGCGCCGTCAGCAGCAAGATTCCCGCGCGCTTAATGCCATTTAGGAGCTGGGGCCCCGGGGCCTGTCGTTACAACGACGATGTCCCAAATTGAAAACCACAGCCCTCTGAAACGCGTGTTTTTTTTTTTTTTTTTTAAACGACGACAACGGAATTGGAAAACGAGGATAATCGCTGAACGTACGCTACCTTGCCGACGGTTCGTTAAGGGTATGAGGAAAGAAAGAAAAAAAAAATGGGAAAAACAACTCGAGCCTCGTTTTCGTATGAAAAAATCGAAATGGAAAGATAGAAAGAGTGAACGAGTTCGTTATTGAAGAGAGAAATCGAAAATCGGATTTTTTTTTTTTACATCGAGCACCGCCCGATCGACGGAAAAGAGGTTTAATCAAATCGATCATTGCAACAGCAAAAGATCGCGATGAGAAGATTGGATATGGACCATGTATGATAATAGGGAAAAACAGAGATTGACAGAGAAAACGAATAATGGACGAGTCGCACTCGAGACAAAAAAAAAATCGCCCTGGGGCCTTGGTTTTCGAGTCTAATTCCCCGTCCGGCCCCACAAATACATCCCCTCGTCCCAAATGCGCCATAACCCTCCGCGCAATCCTCGCACCAACCCTCTAACGACGATCAGAGACAACTGGAAGTAATCGTAATAATTACTCTAATAGTGTTAATAGTACGCTGTAAAATGGAAAGAGGCGAGAGAGAAAAAGACGGAGAAATGAAAAAAATCTGGACCGTAATAGAGGAATTTTGGTTTTTTTCCGAGTAAAGTGAGAAAAAAAAAAACGAGCTGCGTCATAAAAACTCGGATGATTTTGCTGAAGATTGAGAGGTTTTAATAAGGAAGAAAATTGGGGAGAATAATTCTTGATATAATTGAAGATTATTAATTAAGTAGATCTATATATATATATATATATATTGATATTCCTTTCTCAAAGAACATTCAAACGATTCTTCTTTTATTGAAAAAAAAAAACTGTTTCTTTTAATTTCGCGACTATCGTTGATTACGTACGATGCAATGATCGTTTTAGGTTATTCGAACACGTTATCTATAAAAAAAAATTATTTTTTGTTTCGACAATCGTGTTTTTTCTGATAACGAAACATTGTGACGAACCGAGATGATTTTTCAATCGCTTCCCATTTGACCACAACGGCTGGCTTTTCACAAATCGTCACTCTCGACACATTCGGGTGTCGTTTTCTTTCTGGCTCGCAAATGGGAATGCGTTGTTACTGAACGAGCATTATTAATCAATACGTTTAATAATGGACGGAAAAAAGAGGGTGAGGGCGAGTGATGAAAAGACGCAGAGAAAGAGATATATATATATATATATATATATATGAAAAAAAATGAAATTAATAAATTGATCGAGACTACTTCTCAATTGATTTTGTTTCGATAAATATTTAAACATTTGTAAGGTTCGACTGGAAATCCTTCGTCTCACGAATTTTCATAAAACTTTATCTCGAGCACGAAAATTCTGGTTCGACAGATAAAGTGAGAGAGAAAGAGAGAGAAGGGGTGGAGGAGAACAAGAGAGAAACGAGAAGAGAGTTACTGTAAATACTGTAAGAAAACGATACAAAGAATCTTCGATTAAAAAAAAAATACACATCGCTCATCGAAGAATACATATATATATTCATACATGTATTGTATACTTCGATTTCAGCAAATTAATAGATAAACGTACACACACACAATCGACAACACACATACACGTATACACACAGTTTGATGAAAATCTCTGATTATAGTTCTACTAATGAAAAAAAATGAAACATATTAAAAAGAAATCGTTATCTCGATGAAAATCAGAAGAAACAATAAGCAAGCCCACGTACGGGTAAGACACGCGACCCAGCAAGGCAGAAAATCCCATTAAAGTGCAAACTCGATGAAAAATAATTGAGAAGACAAAAAATCGCAAGCGTAGGGTTCCTCAAACTGATCGCGGCTGTCTTAGTTGTAATAGCGGGTACAAGCGAGAACCTTTAAGAACGAAGAATCCCGTAGCCACGCAGTTTATATAATAACGAACGAAGAAAAAAAAAAACGATGAATGAAACGAATAATCATTAACCAAACTTATCAGCGGTCGAACGAAACGGACGATAAAAAATGAAAAACAGTCAGGAAAAACTGAAGAGTCACAGACAGGTCGGATCATTCGATCGTGAAGAATCCTCGGTATGAAAAAAAAAAAACAAAAATTGGAAGAAACAAAACGAAGCTTGTATCAGGTAATCGAAGAATTTGATTCGACTGCGGGGCAAGGATGGGACAAAAAGTACGGATGGAAAAAAAAAGAAAAAGAGAGAAGGAGAAACGAGCGAAAATACATATGTATCGGTTGAAAAAATGACGGTAATATATATTAGGTTGGAGAATAAGTTCGTATCGTTTTTATATTTTCTGTTGTTTAATAATAATTTTTTTTTTGCTTTTTGACAAAGCGGCTATTCATTCGATAGAGCTCTTTCTGCTGTATAAAACTATACTAATCGTCTTTTTTAGTCATTTAAATTTTTATTATTTTTGAGACTTAGAAATGGAATGTCAAAAGCAATATTTTCGACATCTGCTCTTCTTCGATTTTCATCGAGGCTGAAGAGCTGCTGAACAAGCCCGGGACTTTTGCAACGTCGAAAATATTGTCGAAAATGCTCAAAGCAGGTGTCAAAAATATTGCATTTATACCTCCTGGATATTCTATTTTTAAGCCTCAAAAGTAATGAACAAATTAAATTACCCAAAAAGACGATTAGCATAGTTTTTTAGAGCAGAGAAAGCTCTATCGAATAAATATTATAAATTTTGTCAAACTGGAAAAAATTGTTGTGAAACAAAAGAAAATGTACAAACGGTACGAACTTAATCCTCAACCTTATACATATATTTATACATAATATGTTTCTACATATGTATGTGTACATGTATACATGTGTGGATTGGAAAAAAAGACCGTAAGGAAATGTTTCTCCGTCGGGCACGGCAGAAAGTGGAAGTATATTGTATGTATATTGTACACGTTTGTATATACGAATATCCGGATTTTTTAATTATTAAGAATTAGTCGATGGGAAATATTTCGTCGTTCGCACGTAACTTCATTCTCTTGCCCCAATGCGGCAATGCAGAAACGTATTTTTTTTTTTAAGTTTCATTCCTGTCGAAGTTTTCGTCGTTCCAAACGACCGAAAATTCATCGAGCTGATGTTTGCATCGTTTCAACACGACAGAACAAACTTTTTCGTTTCGCGACAATCTCTATTATCGATAATCATGCTTTTTGGATTTCTTGGAGATAGCTGACGAAAACTTTTCGATAACGTATCTTTAAATATACGAAAAAATTTCTTAGGTCTATTTTCTGCAACCGGAAAATAGTGGGGCGATAGGAAAAAAAGGCCTGTTGCATTCGAACGATGCAAACGTCAAAATCGTGACGTAACGTTGGTACGATATCGCTCTTTGTTCTTTTCGTTAATTAGGACCAGGCAAGTTTATCGAAGCTTCTTTCGCAGCGATAAATTTTTTTTTTTCGAATTTGTTTCATTCGTCATGAATTCGGAAATTTTTTCATCGCACCGTTGCTTCCGGCGCAGAAGTCACAGAAATAGTGCTTGTTGCCATCGTTTTAAACGGGGAAGAATGTATCGGCGTATTTCGAGGGTAAAAAAATATTTTTTCTTTACGTAATACTTGTTTTCTACAATTTATTACCGTATGCTTAATATTGCCCGACAATATTACCACAGTTTCAACGAACGGAAAGTTAAGTCGTTGGAGCAACGAGTAAATAATTTAATTCCTAAAGGGTCTCTGATTCGTTGATTGCTTCGGTATACAAAGTTTGATGTCCTTGCTGAAAATTGAAGACCCCAAGCTTTGATGAAAAAAAAGTGTCAAGTCACGTGTAGTTGGAATTTTTACTTTTTTACCCGATCAGTTTATCGGTGTTTTCGGCACTTTGTCAGATAGATCGCTGAAGACCCGAGCCACGTTAAAAACCATAATTTGCGATGAAAAATCTGATAAAATTAAGATTGCAAAAAGATTCGAAGAAATATTATAATTTTTTATGAAAATGGCCGGGGTCTCTAACGATAACCGAATAGGGTTAATGGGTTGCCAAAAAACTACCTTTGGTCATTCTTTTGATCATTGACACAAATAAACATTTTTTCATCCAGCCAGCTAACTTCTCACACATTTTTTGCAGCAGATAAGCTGAAACTTAAAAACGAGAGTTGAGAGAAATTTAAACTTGTCGTTTTAAATGAACAGAAGAACACACGATGTGATGTAAAAATGTACACCTGATAGGAATGGTATATTTTAAAATGTATGAAAATCTGACAGCAGCAAATATTTCTTCATTTTTGTGGATGCAGTAAACGAGTGATTTTTTTTCTCGATAAGATACCAATTTTGAAGAAAAGAAATTTGAAAAATTCTATCATGGAGCACACCCGAGGACTTGACTCTTTTTTTGTCCAATTAGGTCCTTTTTTGTCCAATTAGGTCCTTTTTTGTCCAATTAGGTCCTTTTTTGTCCAATTAGATCCTTTTTTGTCCAATTCAGTCCAATTGTCCTCTAGCTAACCTTAAAGTCCCCAATTTGCAGTAATTGGGTTATTCATTATTCGCAATCACCACTGTGTACACTCTTGAGTTTAGGTTGCCCATAAATTGACAATGCGCCGATGAAAATTTGTCCGAGCTTGGGAAAAATTGAAAAAGACAAGTGCGCTGAAAGCGACCGATTAGTGAAGGAAAAATGAAGACCTTTGGAGAATTTTAATGATAATTATCGCCTCGGAAATTGTCCGATCGTCCAGTTATAAAAAATTTGAATTATGCAAAAAACTTTGTATCAGAGATGAGAAGCAAGACCTCGCGGAAAGCTCTCTGCTGAACTTTCTTAAAGTTGGATTCCGCATTTTGGTTTTTAATTGTATCAAAACTGTTGCCAGAATTCGTACGTAAATTATGTATACAATATATGTATATGAGAAGGTAAAAGAAAAAAAACGTTAATTCGACATTTCGAAAAGCGCTCAATCGCGAAGAACGATGGAAAAACTAACGATGGAAAGTCCATTTGGGAACACAATTTTTTTAATGCCTAGAAATAATTTACGAAAGCGAATAAAAAGCGTCTCGGCGAAATCGTACGATATTGCATTTCAAATGAATACGACGAACGAAGGAAGAAGGTGATAAAGAAAAATGAACGAGCAATTGGAAAAGTAAAGAAGAGGCATGGGCAGAGAAATTTAATGATGACTGATGACGAAAGAATGTAACGCAAGAGCTTTTGATATGATACGAACGGATTTGACGATTTTCATTTTATACATATATCGACGCATATATATCTACATATAATATCACATATATATTATATTACATATATATGCGTTTTCAGAGCTCGTCTCGCGCACGTTTCTCGTCTGTCGAAAACCGGAAGTCAACGAGAATTATCGTAACGAGAATTGACATAAACGAAAAAATAAAACGAATGTAAAAGAACGTTACGTCAAACACTGAAAGAACAGCAATCGCGAGGGCGCTTTTGTGAATTGAAAAAATGAAGAAAAAAAAATTCAAGAGGTCCGAGACGAGCATGAGCAAAAAGAGCGATAAAAGCGTATCACGAGAGAGTCACGTTTAAGCGCATAAATATGCGCGATTAATTATAAGGTTCTCGGTTTTAGGCTGGTTAATTGGATCAATTTGCGAATTTCCTCTGCGATTTGAAAAAGCTCGCGCATGCGCGGTCGTGATGCAGGAGCGCTCTTCGCGCGTAACCTCTCGGTACCCTTATCCCTTTGCCCCGCCCTTCCGCACTTGCCTTAACGAAGAGTCGTCGATGTGCGATCTTGTATTCCTTTTTGCATCGCCATTAATTACCCTAAGTTATCGTTCACATTGTGGAAACGTTGTAAATGGGCTGAAGAGATCCGTGTGCATTTCCGAGCGGAAAAACGAGAGAGAATGTGATCGTAACATACAGGGTGTTGCGTGGTAAGTGTCGCTCTTGTCTTCGACAGATACCTCGGTCCGGTGATTTTTTTTTTTATTTCTCGTACGAGTTCTACAAGTTGACCTCTTCATCCCTTAATGACAACTTAAGGAATCTTTTTCCCTTAATGACAACGTAAGGGATCTTATTTTAGGGGATATTATCTTCATCCCTTAAGGAAAATACACCACTTGACACGTGAGTACGAAACAATTAACTGAAAGGTTCATATCGAGATTTCAAAAAAATTGATACCTCTTAACCCATTTGAATCAATAATTCGCGATTTTCAACTGAACAATCCGCGCTCGGATGCAATTGGGTTAACTTCAATTAAAAGAACGATCCTCTGCGTCTATGAATTCTACAGAGATTTGTGCTTTGATTTTTTAAAAAGATACAAACGTCTGCGAGAAAACTGAGTTTTTTATTTTCTGGGGTTATATCGATCTTCTACATTGCCTTAAAAAAGATTAAAGATGTACCACGTGAGTCATGAGTCCGAGAGAAGTGAATTAAATTTTAGCAAACTCTCAAGTAGACTTATCAAAGATGAACAACGTCATTGGCTAGGGAGATAGGAAAAATCGATAAAAAAGAATTATATTCAATTAATCAAAAATAGTTGGATTATTTACATTTAATTATTTTGAACGAAATAATACGTTATAATTAAATTTTAATAATTAAATAATTTGATTTCACTCAAGAAAGCAGGAAGAAAATATCTGTTCCATCGAAATTTCGTAATTTGTATGAAAAGCTATTTTGTGAATTAAACATAAAATTTCGTAATTTCGATAAAATATCGAGAAAACGACGATGGAAGTTTTTTGAATAGTGGTATTTACAAGCTACTAATTGGATTGAACGATGATGAAGAATAGATTGAATATTTTTTAAAGTATCGTCAGAATTTGAGATTAATGTTAATGCGACCTTCTGATTAAAGCATATTCCGTGTTTCGTGCGTTACATCATTATTGATAATGTAAATTTTATTCTAAAAAAAAGATGCTTCTTTGTTTGGGTTTGTTTGGGTTCGAAACGAAGCCAGTTCTTTGTGTCACTTCCGCTACTCCTAATCCCCTTAGAATAAAATCCTGACTTCGTCAATGAGTGATACTTGGTGTGAATTAAAATCGACAAAGCTTTACGTGAACGAATTGTCTGAAGCAAAGTACTTTGTGATTATTATTGAAGGAACTCGACGATCTATGAAAAAAAAAAATTAAGTTTCAAAAATTAATTATCGGTACGAAGGTTATGTCGACCTTGCAAAACATCGTAAAACGAAGACAGCTGGTGACACACGAAACGCAACACCCTCTATACGTACATGTACATACATACAATACATACATGGGAATACATAATTAAGCTTGTACCGAAATTGTCGACTGGTTGTTGTTGATTCACCACTTACTAATGCCATTTGTTACATAATCATACATGGTGAAGTATCGAAAGAACGGACCGTTTTTTCGCGGTTCAAACGAGGCTGAGAGAAATCTTCGGGTTAGAAAAAAGTTTTGGAAAGCTTGATAAAGAAAAGAAGAGGAGAATGTAGACGAGGCGTTTCGATGTACACGACGTCCATGAAACATTGGAAAGCCTCCGAAATCTTGAGTGAACGAAATGGACACGAAACGACGATGGAATTAAATTATTTACGTCAAGCGTGCGACTATGATCCTAATTGAAGGATAACGCACGTTTTATTGTTAGTGCAATTGTGATTTCGCGCGTTTCGTAATAATGTGAGAAAGTTGTGTACGATTTGCATCGAGTGTGTGTCTATAACGAGCTTGTCACTTTTCCTGTAACTCTTCACGGATGAAAAAAAAAAAAAAAAACACACACACACACACACACAATTTTTCGTTTGTATCGGAGACGAAGTGACGTGGGGCGTACTTCAGGAAGTTGAGAGCTGGGTAATTATGCAAAAGTGGGGTTCCAACTCAATTTAGGGGGGAGATTTTTTTCACCATAAATTACTTCAATTAGTCATCACTAGTGGTATTTAGCCGGCGGAGAATGATATTTTTAATTATTTCTATAAATTATGAGGTTTTGAAGTTTGGCGACAAATGCAATAAAATAGAGCATTTTCGTATACTTCGATGCCTGAACGTCGAAATGAGCTGAATTTTGTAACGAAATTAGCCTTCCAGAATGTACCCAAACAAACCCAAACATTTTCATAACTTATGGAAATAATTAATACTGTTCCGGTTTGTTTGGGTTTGTTTGGAATTAATAATTAGAAATGTCAGCCTTCGCCGGCTAAATATCACTAGTGGTAACTAATTAAAATAATTTATGGCAATAAAAAAAATCTCCCGCCAAAATTGAGTTGGAGCTCAATTTCTGCATAAATACAGAGAGCTGTACGACGGTCGACTTCGATGTTCGTGTATCAATGCTGTGATGTGTTACCCCTTGAAACTTGAAAGTCGACGATTACGCGGAAATAATCAGAATGAACGAAGGAAAGAGATGAAGGAACGGTATTTAAAATCGTTTTTACGATCCAAGGTTGGAACAAACGGAGACACGTTCGCCAAGTGTCCCGGTCACGTTCTTACATACAGGTCTTCGAGAGAAGTTGAATTTTTGACGATGGGGTTAGGCAGCCTTGCAAGAACGATTTTTCGATCCTTTAGGTCCTCTGGGTCTTCTAGGTTTTCTTTTTTGCGGCGTAATTGCCAATATAACCGTTTTTCGCGATCACGAATGAGATCGAATGATTATGTGACATTGGTAGTTTTTACCCGCGACTTCGTTAGCGCAAATCTCAAAATTAACGTTGGAACACTATTTGACCCCTTAAGGGATGATTTTTGTCAAAACCTGAAATACGTCGTTCTAAATTTATCGCTGATAAGCCGAGCATCAATTTCAATTGTTTTACACTAAAAAAAATGGCGACATTCCTTTAGCAGATGACACTCAGGATTGTTACCCCTTAAGGGTAAATTTTCCGGAAACGTTGAAACGTTACTATCTCAATGTTCGACCAGAAGTGTAAATAAAAATTTCCATGGATTTAAATTTCAAAATAACGGATTTCAACAATTTTATCCCCTTGAAAAGGGAATTGCATAAAAGTCTCTTCGTAAATAGTGCCTACGTCGTAATATCAACATCTCCGCCGAATTTCACGTTTCGACTTTTAGCGATCTAGGCTGGACGTTGATGAGTCACTCAAGACTTTGACTTTTATATATAGAGATGAATATATTGTTCGTATTCATTACAGCCGCTCAGGTATCGAAATAAACACGCGGGGTGTACATAAAACCTCAATTACCGATTATCACATCGTTTTTCCTTTAAGGATATTTTTGCGCCAATAGTATATACAAAGTAATGCAAAATCATCAGATACGATTTAATAAAGATAATTGTTTGAAAAATTACGTGAATCTTCTTCGGCGTCATATTATAATGTATAAAAAATTTGAAAAGGTTTCACCGTTTGGTAATCGAGATATTCAGTGGTAAAAATTGCAACTTTAACATGAGGTTTTACAGGAAGTTATGAAAAAATACGATTTTTTACAAAAAATATCACGATTTCCAGACGGTCAAACTTTCTCAAATTTAACCCACAGTTGAGCATGATTATTAAGAAGGTTCATACAAATTTTGAACAATTAATCTTTAGATTCGTATAACGCAAGATAATCCTTAAGTCTACATATTCTTATTCATTGCTTTCGTACATAGAAAACTCACCCTAACTCAACGTTTTCAAAGCTGAATCTCCGTGGTACTAGAAATACCTTTTTTAGATTAGGTTAAGAAAAACGTTGAAACGTCTCGTGTTAATTTACTAAATGATTTCAGATTAGAATATTTTATAATAGTTTGAGGATGAATAATTACTGGTCGAAATCCTAACGAAAAAAAATTGTGTTTTATTTTTGGAATTACGAAGTGAAAAAGTTTAATACTAGAATTGGAGGTTACGATTTGAGTTCTTATGCCTTAACGTAAATAAAGGGAAGTTGGGAGGCTTCTTTACTCATTGCATTACGATCAGAGAAATTAGAGAGGAGATAGCCTTCTACAAAACGTTAAATTGGGAAGAGTTAACTGTATTATGCAGCTTGCACGAGAATTCGGTTAATGACGTTGGGACGAACGGCGCATGCGTCGTGAGGGAAAGAGACGGAGATATTTCTCTCCTCGTCGCGTACAGCTCAGGGATATCAGACGTACCATTTTCTTGGTATACATACCAGTTTTCAGTGTCACGTACCATGTACCAAGACTACTCGGTCCTGGTACGCAAAAATACCAAGATTGGT
>JAPYZJ010003902.1:0-14964 GCA_030522765.1 Ophioninae sp. B BG-2022a | reverse complement strand
TGCGCTCTGGTGGTACACTTTTGTCACATTTATGTGAAAATTTTCAAAAGCCAATTTCTCTGCCGTTTTTTCATAAAAATCGATGAAACAAAGCTCAAATAGTGTACTCTTCACCGCTTCAGAACCTTATGCTCGGCAAATTTGTGAAACTGCAATACAATGGAGTGTAGCTCGCAATTTCTCCCATAGTAACCACAAACTGCACAAGTTTTTTCAAAATTTCGGAAAATGCCGAGCATGCAAGCCTTCGAGCAAGCCTTCTGAGTACCTACACAAAAAAAATTTCATCCCACTCGGTTCAATGGTTTGGGAGAAATTGGCTTTTAAAATTTGGCGGTGGCCCACAGCGTGTTCGTTATTCCCTTAATTAATCGTTGAAATAAAACTTTCACTTTTTTATTAATTGACTGGCAAACGTGACAGCGCAATCTGTTGGTATGAAACTGATATGATATAATATTTCCAGAATTCGCGGCGATTTGTTTCATTCGTTTCGCAACGATTTTTTTTCCACAACCAACTAAACTCATCATATAAATGTAACTTAATAATTTAGTTTATTTACATATAATAATAACGTAATTCATATACGAATTTTTAGCCAACCAATTTAGTCAGTTATAAACATTAATGACACCTGAACGATGAAATTAAGAATTCTAAAAAAATTCCATATCCATCAAGAGTCTTATCATTATTGAAAATAATTCACGTGTTGTTATTTTGAAGGATTTTTTCGATTTTTCAATGTCCATTCAGTAATACCGCAAAATTTGTGATCAAAGTCATCATTTCTGGAGAATCATCGATGGCCTTCGATGGAGGAGTGTACAAGAATTCTCCCACGTCAAGGAAGGGCAGGTGATCTCATAAAAGCGAATTAAATTCTCTCTCGTCTCAACAGGGGGATGAGAATGATGACAATGATTGTATTGTCATCTTTGGGGCGTACGTACGGTTTTAAATCAATTTTATCCTAAACGCCCGTTAAATTCAGATCCGGGGAGTGCAGATGTTATTTTTTTTCCTTCCTCTCTCTTCCCCTCTCGTCACGTGATGGCCACCCAAGTGAAATTTCTCAATCTGGAGGATTCACGCTCAGAGGCGTCACAAATCTTTCGCGGGGTGTACAGGAGTCAACCTTCGTAACAATTGTTCGAGCACGGTGAATATCTTGTGCGCACACAATGCACAAAGGACCAAAAGGGGGATGCTGTCCCATTTCTCATCCCGTACGACTCGAATAAAGTCGTATCTGCCTGCACCCTGCATTAACGCTCGTCCCTTTGTGCACAAAAATCTTTTGGTCGTGCCAAAAATCGAAGTAAAGATGTTATCCCTGGTGGCAGCGAAAGACATCGTATACCTGGAAAAGTTCCTTTCCAGAGGTCCACTAAGAACCGTCGTAGGCTCGTCCTTTATTCGACTGATGGAAGGGGAGAGAATAGAGATTTTAGGAGAGGGGAACTGAGAGGAAAAACATTTTTGGTAATCGTTTTGCAGATGGCGCGATAGTAATTGGGCTTGATCCGTATTGATATTTTCGTAACTCCCCAGACATGCAACACGCGACACTTGGGCGCGAGAGAGATGGACTAAATGTTTAATCTCCGATTTCTCAAGGATTAAACATTTTTTTATCGAAAAACAAAAGCATCGAATTCTGCAGTTGATTCTACAGAGTGATGCTCGTATTCATTGAATACTCAAATGCTGATGAGAAAACGGATTTTGAAAATTTGTTGGGTTATGTCTGTCTTTTACGTGTCCTTAAGGTTACAGTTCACATTTAACAGCTGCAAATACGAATATTTTTCGTTCGAATTTTTTTCGAAAATCGTGCCATCCACACGTCCTACACAGGAGTCACCAAGAAACCTAAATTCCCATGGAATTCAAACTCAAACAAGCCTAAACAGTCAGATCACAAAAAAGAAATCATTTTTCCATCAAATTCAAGCCCAAACAGTTAGATTATAAAAAAATCTAAATTCCAATCGAATTAAAATCGGAACAACTGAGTCACAAGAAAATCAAAATGTCCATAGAATTCAAACCCAAACAGTCAAATCGCCACAAAATTCAAATCCCCATCAAATTCAAACGAAAATAACCAAATAATCGTACATCCGAATTCCCATAGAATGCAAACCTAAACAAACCCGAACAGCCGAATCACCAAAAAATTTGAATTCCCACGGAATCGATGTATTTCAGAACATCCCAGATAATCCCTTTTTTTTACCCCGAACAAATTACCCTTTACGCATAATGTCCCTTCTAGCATTTGTGTCAAGACTGATAGAAAGATAATGCACAAAAGTGATAGATATCAGGAGACATTCTCCATGAATTCCAAAACGCATTATGAGATATGCACGCGAGCACGTATACTATATCCACACAAGCACGTGATATACGTGGCGCGTAGTTTCGGGGTTGAAGACACATTCGTAGTTTTCGACCCTTCGCAGCGGGATTCGTGATGCCCGGCTCTCGGGAATTTTCGGTTTTTGGTCCCCGTGCGTGCAGCAGACAGACGGAGGACCCATGCTGCTTTCCCGATCTCTGGTGGGGAGAATCCTATTTAAGCGTTGGCAAGCTAGCCGGATGATCGTCAGTCCCGCACAAGC
Organism: Ophioninae sp. B BG-2022a; assembly: GCA_030522765.1. NCBI lineage: Eukaryota > Metazoa > Arthropoda > Insecta > Hymenoptera > Ichneumonidae > Ophioninae sp. B BG-2022a. The sequence continues at coordinate 12,331 of JAPYZJ010003902.1, read as the reverse complement.
GTCCAAGCTCTATACATTTATAGTGCATCGAGTGGCATCGTTTATAAACAAAAAAAAACACCCAACTATTATTATCATCATTATAATCACCATTATTGTCATCACACCGTTACCATCGCGAAAACGACCGAAGTTACGCAATTATGTTGAAGTGTCATAGCTAGTGAGTAATTCAAAGTTTCGAGTTCAAATCCATCAGCGTCATCATTGGAATACATCATGAATTTGCTACTGACGACCATCCTTCTCTTCGGTAAGTTCATTAATAAACTATCATTGCAAAATTCATCAGGAATCAGCCTGGAAATACTGGAAAATTTTAATTAATATCCTGACGAAAGAGATTCGAAAGATTGGTGGAGAGGAAGATGCATAACTGCACGTGCAATCCGAGAATCGTATTCCCCGAAGGATACGATTGGAATATCAATCGAAACAATAGCGATGATGCAAAGAGTGTTCGCGTCTTCCTCAGCACGTGATCGAATATCAAGCTACGACGTGGGAATCGAACAATCGAAATAAACTCCTTCCCCTGCCATCGCTGCCCCTTTCTCTCTCCATCTCTTCTTCCCTTTCCGCATGCACAATTGCTCTTCAACGTCTTTCCTTCAATTGTCTTTCGTCCCATCGGAATGCCATGCGAGCTGAATCTCCCGATTCTTCTTGCACCTTGATTCACCTTCAATGACGGTCCCCGTATTCAATGACGTTTGAAAACGATTACGTGGGAAAATAAGGGCTGACGCTGTTTTTACATGTGGCTTTTCCGACCAAGTGGAACATTTGGTGGTTTCAACGGTTCATCAAACGCCCTCTGAATTTTACGAGCCCCCCCCTCCCCAAATGTAATCCTAGAACTTCGAAGGGAGGAGAATGAGGAAAAACAGACAGCGCAATCTATCAATCTTATCCCTTGTTTGTCCAAGGTCCGGTTTCACAGCACGCCGAAATCCATTACGCGTACGACCATTCAACGGTTACTGGTGCTCACCATCCTTTTTTTTAGGGAACAGGGACTAGAGACTAAGCTTCATGGCTGTCCCATTTCCGTTCGATAGTTCTCTATTGATTTGGACTTTTCTCTCGAAGTTTTTGTTCGGCTTGAAAAGCAGAATATCCGGAGCTTCGATGAGGATATATAGGATATATATAATGAGGATTTATTTTCTTCGACCGCAAAGAAAAAATGGAACAAGGGTTCATACATTCCAGCGTGTAGGTAACGTCAGTCTAGTCAATAATTAGATAGTATTAGGTGAGGCTTGAATTAATGAATAATTGAATAATGGCTACAGTTGGAAAAAAAACTGTTTATGGTATATGATTCAATGGGTTCCGGGAGGCATTGAGTATTTGTGCATTCTTTTGAAAATTGAAAATAATCTCTCACACTTTGCAACTCACTAACGAATTCGGTCGAAATAATAATTTTTTATTCGAAAAGATACATTTTGTGTTAAAAAGTTAATAATTGGTTTGAAATAATAATTTTTTGATCGAGAGGATCACTTTTTCACGCTGAGAATTTTAAAAAAATAACACATCGAATCAAACTCATCCGCGTTTAATAATATAAACGCGTTCTTATCTTTCCTCTAATGAAACATTCGCCAATAAAATTACGCATGCTAAAAAAACGCTGTTTCAATTAAATATAAAACTTAATCGTTCGCTAATTAAATAAAACATACTTGAATAATCATTCGCCAATTAAAACCGAATCATTGAATATCCCATCCCAAAATAAACACCAAAAACGGTATTTCCCAAGAAAAGTTGGCAAAAACAAATATCAGGATTAAGAGACGTATATTTTGTATTGCAATCGTGAAATAAAATTCGCAGTAAATTCATTGGCAGTCTCGATTGCTGTTTTAACAGAAAAAAAACCTCAATATCCTCCATACTTCTCGAACAATCAAAAATAAAAAATTCACAGTACGATTATGCTTGTCCGGATTTTTCGTTTGACAATGAATATCGACGCGAGGGGAAGTATCGACCGACGAATCGTAAACCCATCGCACGCAGTGTCGGACTTGCGCGCATCTAGAATGCATAGGAACAAATCTCCAGATCCCCCTCCCCCCGCCCGCCGTTCCTTATAAGACGCAACAATACGCCGAACCACAGTGCAAATGAAGGTTCCTATATAAGTGACTGAGAATCAAGAGGGCGTAAGTCATATTCCCAAGAATACCCAAAACGCAGTAACCATCGGTGAGGCCTGAATTCAATTCGGAATAGCTGCGCGGAAGAGGGCCCAAAAAATCTCGATTCCAGGCTCCGCACACGGGATAAAGATCTGAGCTTGTCACCTGGGTCGCCGTTGTACATTGGTAGTAAGGCGAGTAGAGGGGAAAAAAGAAACGGACGGATGGAGAGTCCCGCGGTGCAATAGAACGTTCAGGTAGTAGCAGGGGGTGGGCCCCAAGAGAGGGACTGAGATAATCCAATATAGGTAGGTATTTATCTTTTTCGGATCTGTCAGGCCCTAAATCTTCGCTGTGGACAGCGGGTGGGCACGCAACTCGGATAGAGAAACTACGAAGACTACCTGGCCCTAAGAGCTACGAAAGAGGAAGAGACCTAAAGAAATAGTCGTGGAGAGCTAGAGAGAGAGAGAGAGGGATGGTGTTCTTTCAGCCTGAAAGGAAAAGGGCTTCCATTTTCCTTTGGACCAAAACCGATTTCGTCCCCATGATGTTGGGATAGTTCAACCTTGGGAAACTCAACACCCACGAATTTATCAACATGGATTTTCAAATTTTCACTTGCCGGCAAGGATGAGGGTTGAAAAAAATCATTTAATGACGAGGGTGCTAAAATGAGGGGACAATCAATAATTGATTGTAAGTCCGATGACATTCTAAACCATTGAGATGATTGTGGAACAAAATCGTTTAGAGGTACATTCAATAATATGGATATTTATGATGTGCTGTGGTTATCAAAATGTATATTTCGGAACTTTAAATCAAATGTTTATGAGGTTTTTGGATCCAAAAATATGCCAGGGAGAATTTGGGAATTTAAGAAAATCATTTCTATCGGACCCCAATGATTGAGAATTTATTGTCATTGAAGAGTCCGGTGTGTCGTCCAACTTAGTTGAACATCAATTTATTGATAACCATGTTAAGTAAACTTAGCTTAAAAATAAAAATTTCGAAATCCAAGTGTTCAAACATAGCTTTAAAATCAAATTTTTGAAAATCGAATTCTTTAAAGACAATTAGAATGCTTTGAGGATTCTTTAAAAAAAAACAAATTCTTGAAAATCAAATTCGTCAGACTTAGAATACGAATCAAATACTCGTAGAAAAATATTCAAACTTCCAACATAACTTTACTAAGATCATGATTTTGGGTGAACAAAAGGCGCGTAAACAAAGTTCAATTCGCGCCAAAAGTGGTTTGACCCCAGCCTAAATAAATAATTTTTTAAAAATTCCGCCAAATCTGACGGCGTTTCAGCATCTTCAAACCAAACATCCTCTTAATTGGCGTTTCAGTTGAGGGTTGATATTCGTCAGTTTTTGAATAACGAGAGCGTAACTAATGTCCCAATAATAGGAAGAATGATCGTGGTCCATAGTCGAAAAGATTTATAGCCCTTATTAAGGGGTTCTCGTTGCCATGTGTGCACCACGTATCCTAAATCGTGTCTCGTTTCGCAGGAATATCGAAGGGGGCAATATGGGCTCCTGAGAGGGATGAGGACCGTTGCGAGGCCGCGATCAAAGAGACGATCCAAAAGGATCGTTTGACAATCGTGGACGAGACAGGGAGCAGGCTACACTCCACTTGGCTATCTCAAGAGTGAGTACAGACCTTCCGATCCCTTTTTACCCCTCGAAATGTCTTTTCTTTTTTTCTGTCACTCCTGGACGTCTCCGCTTGTCATCCCAAAGGGCAGACCCTCGCAGCCGATTTTCCTCTTTATGTATATATATATATATATATATATATATACTCGTGTGTTCTTCGTTGCCACGAAAAAAGGAATCCATTTTATGGGCGTTCCCGTTAGTGGCTGGACATATGGTGTGAATTCCAAGAAATCGAGTACCATATCTTTTTTCCCCCTTTAAGTCCCAGCTGAATTTCTTTCATCCGCGGCCGACTTGACGCTCAGTATTCCTCCCCCTCCTGACAGATGTTTGTTAATTCGCGGGTTTCATTTTGGAAGTTCTCTTCGCGAAATTTTGAATAAAAAAGTTTTAAAAAAAACGTTAACGATTTAGTAACTTCCGGTCACTATATCGCTCGAAAAATTTCATCTTTCCGGAGTGGTGACCGAAGCAAAGTTTCGTCGGAATTCAAAGATCTTGCCGAAAGCACGCCAATAAAAGTTCATTCGTAAGTGAATTTCGAGAGGGTCTTCTCGCATGTAGCGTGTAATTGAGCGTGGCTAGCTCGAAAGAGAGACGTCAAGGTTCGAAGCGTGACGAATACACCAAAGACGCCGACGAGATCGGGGCAGCTGCCGCTCGATGAAAAAAAAGAGGATCTAGCGTTTGGAAAGCAAAAAAAAGTAGAGAGATCAGGCTGGAGAACGATCGATCCATTAGCGGTACCGCAAGCTATACGAAATCGTTTTGTCGCTCAAGCACCATCTCGCCAACCGTGACAGCATGGATACTTTTGACTATCATCCTAACGGTCGTTTTCGACGAATTCTCGTTGCTTTCATTTTGGTTTTCTTTGAACATGGGAAAAGTGGTCCTCCGAGAGTTCCGAACTTAAAACGGAAATGACAATGCATCAGAGCCATTGAAAACATTGGAGGAATGTCACACTTTTCCCTTCGCTACTTCTCTCTGATGTTTTCTTTTTTTCCGGAACCATCAAGGCTGTTTTCCCTCGTCCTCTGACCCATGTTCCCGTATCGTTGAGTCGTCCCTTTTTCCAAGAACATTACCATAACCGGGCGTCCCGAAGGCTCAAAATTGGCCCTTCGGTAAGGCCGATCTTCGAAGCTCTCTACGGGGCTCAGAGAAAAATGAAACTTTGCAGAACACTCTACGCCCCCCTCCGATACGAGCAGACGTCCTTCTAGTCGTTGCTCCGTGAGCTCTAATCTCCCGGAGGGCTTGGAAAATCAACAGAACCCACCGTGACCAAAATCCCTAAAACCTAACCCTCATTTATCTATCCGTCATCTTACTCCGACGATCGTATTGCTCTGTCGCTCCAGGCTTGATAGTAGATCGACGCAACAAAAATTTTCGTACTGAGTTTTCTCGTAGACGGTTAAGCTTTTTAGGAACGAGCGAACGTCATGTTCTGCAGAATTCATAGATGCAGTGGTTGATACTCTTATGTTACAATAAAAAAAGTTTAATCTTTGGAGACAAATCGTTAAGCGTTAATCATTGCTCGACAGATGCGAAATTCGTGCTGGACCGGAATATGTGATCAGGAAATACACGTTTTACGAGAACGGGACATTTCTGCTATTGCGTCATCATTACGCCGAGGAGTCTTGCAGCGTAGCAATGTACACAGTTTCGGCGCGTGGTGCAATACGTCTTTTGTTGAATTCCAACTTGGCAGCAGGCGCCACAGACGCCCGTTATCAATTGGACAGAGTACACATCGTCCCGCTTACCCGCCAGGTGCCGTATCAGTCTCATCGTATTATCGTATTAGACATTTAAAAAAAAAGGAAAAAAAACCAACGGTTTCGTTTCAAAACAGGTCGCTCAGAAGTTCAGTCATCGGGTCAACGTTTCCTGCACTCCACAACCAAGATGGAAGCCTTACGTGGCCCAATTGATCTACGAGCAGCCCTCCAGACGATTCTCCAATTTCTTATGGCAAAGACCAACCTATAACACTCTCCAGTCACGCCATTATCAAACTTCGAAGAAACACCGTGGCTTGGACTGTCTCGAAGCATTGGGTATTGAGTTTGGCGAGCTGAGGCTCGTCCGAGTTCAAGAAAAGTCCTCCGCCTCAAGGGGTTTCGCACTTGGCACCAATGACCCACCAAGGATCGAACTATTCCTCGGTAGCTTACCACCGAACGTCTACTCGAAGAAGACTCACAAATCTACCTCGCTTCAACCAACTCCTCTGCTTCGAGCTGATACCGTAAGTTACAAAATACGTTGAATATTCGGACTTGGAGCTTCTGCGAGAATCAGACCAATCTTTTTGATTTGTTGCTTTAATATAGATAAAAACCATATCATTTGTTTCATAATAATATGTATGTGACATAATAGTTTTTTATGTTATTTTTTTAGTTTTATAGGACGTTATTTAGTATAATTTTTATCATATAAAAATCGTTTCCTTTATCATAATAGTTGGATAATCTCATTCTATTTTATCCTTATGTCATGTTTTATTATCATAAAGAAGATAGAAAAGAATTAACGTGATTTAAGCAGGGCCCGTTCCACCGCCACTTTCCAATTTTGATAAACATTAAACCGAAAGGAACATAATTTTTTGTCGACGAAAAATGTTGTGTGCCATCGTGATATCACTTCGTATCATCTTTGATTGTGAATAAAGAACAAAATGGCAAAACAAGTAGGTAAAATTTCAAAAATAGTGAGCTTCATCCTAACAATCCGAGCGAAAAGATAAATAAGCAAGGTACTAAAGTTACGGACACTAGACGAATGAAATTGGACGACAAACAAATCGAGAAAATACTCAAGCGGACGAAATTCAAAAAAATTGTATATGGCAAACCAAAAACTCGACAGATAGGCATAATTCCAAAAGGAATGACCCATCGATTAACCCATCATCAAAAATCAACTGTCAAGCTGCAAAGCTTTATTGATAAAAAAAATCAAACTGCTCTCAAAAGACTCCTGCGCAGACATCCACTTTGATAACGTTAGCAAACTCGCAATAACTCGAATCGGGATCATTTTTTCATCCAACACCTCATTTTGCAAACAGATCAACGGCTGCTTAGTCTGTGGCGCGATATCACGCGGGACGGAGAGTAGTCCACCGTTGTTGCATGAAGTTGCGGCACTTCCGGCGCTGTTGGGTGGTTCTTGGCTGTCATCGAGTTGCGAGAGTTGCGAGGGTGGACTTTGGATGAAGAGGGAGCTCGAGGTGTATTCGGGTGACAGTTTATGGACCGGGCGTTGGAATTACTATAGAGACTCGAGGTGTACGAATTTCCTGTACGCTATCAACGCTGCCGGAAGTTACGTCCAGCGTCCGGGTCGCCAGAGGCGTCATAGCGGAGTGGTGTCTTTACCGGAAAACTTCCAAGATGTTAATCCTCGGGTTTTGGACGAGAACTATGAAGAGTTCTTGAGCAATCAACGACTGTCGGAAAGTTACCATCCGCGAGCGAGGAGAGACTCGAACGAGGAGGATACCAGGGATGTATCGAAATATCGGTACTTCATAGATGGCGAAGAGAGCCACGAGAGTGGTCGTAGAGCGAAGAAGGAGTTGGCCGAATGGATGACACCGGAACTGGCGCGTGATCTCTTCGAGATTTACGGCTCAAAAAAGGAAATCAGCGAAGCCATGCTCCCGACTGATGAAGAATTGCACGAGGCTATAGAAAGTTCCACCAGCCGAGGGCAATTGGGAAAGAAAATAATCGATCAACAAAGAGAACGAAAATCTGGTGCGATGGATTCGGAAGATGAAAATGCCACCAAGGAGAGTGCCCGGTTCCAATCGGCATCATCATCAACATCAGCATCATCACTAGCATCGCCGACATCAACATCAACCCCATCATTAACATCCTCAACGTCAACAACAACAATATCTACGCCATCATCGTCATCCTCGATCGGCGAGAGAAAAACGCGAAGGAGTTTGGAAATCGATGATTCCTACCGTCACCTCTTGCAGAACGCAAAACCATCAATGGCCGACGCGTTCACGGCGATGCTGCGTGGAAATCAAAGACGAGAGGAAACGACGAAAAAACCGGTAACATCAACGATTCCCACGGGTACAACCGAGCTCGATCTACACGTTGCGGAAAGCCTCTTGATCGCCGGCGATCTCGCGATTGCGGCAAGATGCGGAGCACAGATTTTCGGTGACGATCGTGAGACCGGTAATCGTGGTTTGAGGGTTAGGCCATTGACGACCTGGCCGAGAAGCTGCGTTAAACACGCCCTCGAAGCTCCATCCACGCTAGGACTCAGAGCTCGCGTCGGGGTCAACTGGAGTGGTCAGTACACTCTTTTACTTGGACCCAGAGATGATCACCTTTGGGACGCTCCGCTGCATCAGTGCGGACCGACGCCCTCCCACAATCCGGCGCTCAGAGCTCATCTAAGAAGAAGCGTCGGTATTCGTTACGGTCTGTACACTTCTTCTGGAAAATCTAGACCAATCGCTTGGTACGGCTTTTTCCTGCTACAACCAATCTTGGTGTACTTTGGATATTTCTCACTTCGATAGAATCCCTTGAGGTTTCACGTACAGATCTTAAAAGTTAGTAGTTTTTGAGTGCTCGGGGGTGTCATCGTGGAGACAGAAGAAACTTTGTCGTGTGACCAATTGTCATTATCATCATTATTATCATCACCATCAATATTAAGTGACTTTCGTTATGATAAGGAGACGGAACGTTCAGCGACTCAGTTAAAAACCATCAAAAGCAATATCATCTTCGGCCGATTATTTACGCCAAAACCTCATCATACTGTCGTTTGCCCTATTTTTTTTTAGACATTTGTATTTGTCGATATCGTTATTTGACAGACCAACTTTTGTTCTTGGTTAGTGCCAAAGCTTGTAAATACATTCTTTATTCCCCCAAGTTGTGAATATGTACATAGTCAAATTAGATACTTAGAAACTAGCTATTAAGAATAATTATTTCGACGGATTAAAAGATCCAGGGACGAATTTCAACCAGTGAATACGTTTGGTTTGAAAACAGGAGACAATGTACAGTAAACTTTAGAACTTAAGGTGTTCAATTAGACTCGAATTATTAGTAAGTAAGTTAAAGGTTAAGTCTAGCTACGCGTAACTGCGGCTATGGGATAATCACCCCAGTGAATTGTTATTTTAAGGCGAATCAAGCTCAATCTTGTTTCGATAAAAAATTGTACATAAATTGTATATAATCGTGATATAAATAGCATTTGATAATCGCTATCGGACAAAAATTAATAAATTGTAAATACGGATTGGAAATGATGAGGAACGGACTAGTTGAAAGTTTCCAGAAGAATTGAGTCGAAAGAGAAAAATAATGGCCAACCAGAGAAGACCCGAATGACAAGGCAAACATGGCAAATGATTTCTTATCAACGACAGCTGTAAATTATCCAAACTATCGTAAATATTTCTTGAGATGGTGGCGGGAGTGACGGTACTGGAACGTTATCGTCAGTGTTTCCTCCTGTTTTATTTTCGTTGGTAAGACAAGTAGTATTCAAATCTGAATCCAGTCGCTTCTTTGCATCAATGTCGGCAATCACGGCCGAAGAGATTTTCGATCAGTTGACGTTCGGTTCGGTCGATTATTTATTGTTCGTATCGCTCCTCCTCGTGAGTGTGGGGATTGGCTTGTATTATGGATTCTTCAGTAAACAGGACAACACGACCGAGTATCTTTTGGCTGGGAAGACAATGAAGTCTTTTCCGGTGGCTATGAGTCTTCTCGCCAGGTCAGTGGGCACTCGTTCGATGCCCAGTCTCGAGTCTCAAGTGCAACGTGCACTTCAACATTTTTTTATAAAAGTTGGGTTGACGGAGTTAAATTTTTTTTTTGGTCACTTGGTTGCACGTATCTTCCAGTATCGTTACGAATTTTTCAACCAGATTTTGCATTTTGGGTTTTACTCAGCAACCTCCAGCATTACCATTTTTTTCGCGAAATGAAGTCAATATTTTTGTGAAGATACTCGAATATGCATACGAAAAACGGAATTTCGATTTCGCCAACCGGGCGTCCATACAAAATTATTGAAACTCGATGTTTCTATTAGTGTCTACACCGGTACTTTCTTCGAGCCTTGTTCAATGAATACGAAAAAAAAAAATTACTTTTATCACACAGCCACGTTTCCGGAATGACTTTACTGGGTGTCCCTACGGAGGTTTATCAGTACGGGTCCCAATACGCAGCTTGCATCTTCACAGCGATATTCACGAGCGCTATTACGATCTACATATTCCTTCCGGTTTTTTACAAGCTTCAGTTACCGAGCACTTTTGAGTATCTCGAGATCAGATTTGCCCGACCCGTCAGAACTCTCTCTTCCCTATTTTACATACTTTCGTTGTTTATCTACATACCGATCGTCGTGTACGTACCAGCTCTGGCGTTTTCACACGTCACAAAATTCAACGTTCACGCACTCGTTCCCATACTCTGCCTCATTTGCATCGTCTCCACAAGCATTGTAAGTAAAAGCTGCCCAGTGATTTTGTTTTTCTTTTTAGATTAACGAATATATCTTGTTTGACGACCAACTATTGACGATAAGAGTTGGTGCTGAATTTTCGTAACGTGCTTTTGACCTCTTCTTTCACTGTAAGAAAACGGTGAAACAAGATAAGAAAATGGACATTCCTAAATCTCTCTCGAACAAATTGCTTTCGGTTCTTTGATTTGGATTTTCAGGGCGGTTTAAAAGGCGTCGTGTGGACCGACACGATACAATTTAGCGTGACATGTGGTGGCCTATTGGCGGTTCTGTTTTTGGGCCTTCAATCCGCCGGAGGTATTGCCAACGTTTGGCAAATTTCCGACCAGGGTGGACGCCTAATGTTCTTTAAGTAAGAGACTTCTGATCTTTCTTTCTTCTATTTGGGGCGTTCAAAAGTAACCTACCTGGAAAACGGAACATTTCGAATGACTGTATATTGGATTTCAATGATCGTAGCATGGATCCCAGTCCGTTTGTACGGAACAGCTTTTGGACGATGGCGTTTGGAGAAACAGCTAGCTGGGTAGCTCATATCGGTATCGGCCAAGGATCCGTTCAAAGATTCTTGGCCGTTCCAACTCAAAGATACGCCAGACTGTGAGTTAAAACATTACCAGCCATTTTGACAATATTTGTCATTGAGATGTTCGATTATCTTCAGAACTATGATCATGACGATGGCTGGCCAGATAACCGTAAAATTCATCACCGTGCTGATCGGCCTTATGATATATGCCAAATATTACAACTGCGATCCTCTGCTCACGAAGGTAAAGCTGTTTTGGGTATGGCTAATTGATCAGTCGTAAGTTCGCTCCATAATCGTTTTTATATGTTCTGGATTATTTGCGTGGGTGGGGACATTGAGAACCTGCAACGAAAGAAATATTGATCCTGGAATTGGTCTTTGAGAGATTCCATATTATGGTTTAAAAAAAGGACGTTTCAAGCACCAAGTTGCATAAAAACTAGAAAACTTGATACGTCTCCAGAACCAAGTTGCAAAAAAATTACAGAAATTAGTATTTATTTCCAATTGTCAAGTACCAGTTTATCGTTATTTGAAGAATTTCAGTCTCTAAATCCATTAGTCCCTAATGGTAGGGAAGAGCGCCTGATAATTGAACATTTGTTGGACATACGTATTTCGGGATCGTAGATGGTGAAGAGCAGCGACCAGGCATTGCCATATTACGTGATGGACGTGGCGGGAAGTATACCAGGACTGCCGGGTCTTTTCTTGGCTGGGTTGGTGAGTGCAGCTCTGTCGACGATGAGTGCATCATTGAACACAGTATCGGGGAGTATTTACGAGGATTTCATTGAGCCCTGGATCCCGGAAAGTACCCAGAAAGAGGCGAAAGCGACGAAGATAATGAAGGTGACGGTGGTGATCGCTGGTTTCGTGGCAGGGGCGATGGTATACGTGGTGGAGCATATGGGGACGATATTTCGGTTGGGGCGAAGCATGAGAAGCGTCGTTGATGGTCCGTTGCTGGGTCTTTTCGTGCTGGGAATGATGGTGCCTTGGGTGAGAGCTAAGGGTGCCATGACGGGTGGTTGTGCGGCCCTTTTGAGCATGGCTTGGCTCGTTGGTGGCACGCAATGGCACATTGCCCACGGCCGACTTCGCCATTCTCCGCTACCAACATCCGTCAACGGTTGTCCATTTCCATTGAACGAAACTGTCGTGCCGAGCGAATCAACCGTTCTGGAATACCAAGACGAACCGGCGATCCTCTATCACCTCTCGTTCATGTATCACTTGGTGATCGGCGCTTCCATCACCGTTATCGTTGGACTCGTCAGCAGTGCTCTATTCAGAGAAATCGATCTTTGCACCATCAATCCCGATCACGTGACACCTGCCATGAGAATATTCTTACCGAAGAAAACCTACGACGAAGTTCCACTCGACGAGACCAACAAAA
>JAPYZJ010003901.1:0-28502 GCA_030522765.1 Ophioninae sp. B BG-2022a | reverse complement strand
CTAAGAATGTCATCCTTGAAATGGGAGGTAGAGGGTGAAATTCTAAGACGATTGATATAAGCATGTATGGGTCCCGGATCAACCCCTGAATTGTTATTAATTTTTTTACAGTAGCCAATCAGACGCGCCCGGAGGCGGGCCTACGCCGGTGAGCGACACGTACGTATCCCGGAGTGGGTTAGTGCCCGGAGGGGAGGTACCCCCACCATGCGGACTCTCCGGCTCGGGCGCGTCCGATTGGCTGCCGTAAAAAATTCATAACAATTCAGGGCTTGATCTGGGACCCATACTTGCTTATATCAATCGTCTTAGAATTTCACCCCCTACCCCCTATTTCAAGGATAACATTTTTAGCTGGGACACCCTGTATATAGTGAAGATAACACGGAGAAGGGTAGATAGTACGACTGAAACGACAACCTGGAGAACTTGCAAAGTTCCAAGCCAGCTTTACCTGCGAAATAAAAGATGGTCGAAAACGGATGTTGATGTAGATGTCATTCATTGAAGTCTCTCGCGTATTGGACGCGGAATTCACGAATGTTAATTTCGTCGAAAGAACGAGCTGTCGATCTTGTCATAACCCAGGAATACCCAGGGAAACCGAATACTAATTTTGAGTTTTCGGTAGAATCTCGATTATTCATGATAATTGGGATTGGATTTTGTTAGGATGATTCGAAATTTGGATAATCAAAAATTTTGATCGACTTTGTGGAAAAGTCGACTCACGAGATGTAAAATATTTTTATCATTAATCCAATGAACTAAAATTCTTAAAATCGGGATTAACAATTAATTAGCTTTGTTTGAACAAATAAGGAATGGCTAATTTTTTGGAATCACAGAATTGTTAAACTTCTGTAATCAAGGTTGGGTTACTCGAAATTTTACTTTTCCACGGATTACAAAAGTTAATTAATGTTTATTATATTACGTAATAATAAATATTTATTATTTATTACATTTATTAATTACGTAATAATTAATTATTCATTATTCATAAAAAATAAAAATTAATAATTAATTTAAATTAAATAAAAAATTAATTATTAATTACGTAATAATAAATATTTATTATATTATATTTACGAGCTTACTTATTCGAGAACTTGAATACTTCGAGTCATCCAAATACAGATAAGCACAATTTACGAAACCCATATCTCCGAAATTAAGAGAAGTGTGTTTTTAATTTTATTCATACGTCTGTACCAAAAAGCCATCTATCAAAAATAAAAACTTGAATTCTGTAGATTTTAGACACGAGAATGACGGATGCTCCAAAACTGTTTTTATCGTAAAATTAAAATTGTACCTTCTATTATTTACTTACATTTGTTATTTATTCACTCTGTAAATCAATTTCGAGATTTTCGAATTTGCAACTTTATGCATTCTCGTAATTTTTGCATTTTCGTAATTATTGCATTTTGGTAATTTTTGCATTTTTGTAATTTTTGCATTTTCGTAATTTTTGTATTTTGACAACGAATGCAGCATATCGGAATGGATTACGAGGGTTATGATTTTTCTGGAATGTTTAAGGGTGGTGGAGTCCATGAGATATAATCGAATCTCTCGTAATAATACGTTGGGGGAGAAATAGTGAAATCGACGTTATTTTTATGCGGAAAAAAAGAAGCTACAATTACATGGTCACATAAATATAAATAAATGTATATCTATATACGTATCTGTACATATAACGTATAAATACGAGACAGAGGTTTTCGTTGGATTTATCTCGAATATAAAATGTGCTGTAAGGGGGAAATAAGCGTCATTAATTTTCTTTACTCGTATGGAGGTAAGACAATCTTGGGGATAAATTTTCCGAGGGAGAAAAAATGTCCCCCAGAGATATTTCAGGGGTAGTCTACGCGATGTATTCACCGAGGGATGCAGACCGTAATACGACCATACGAGAATTTGACAAATACCTTTCTTCCAATAGGCTGCGTTAGAATCTCATTAATTCGAATTTCTTTTCACCTTCGATTATTTCATTCGATTTCACTTAGAGATGAAAAAGGAAACACGTTTCAAAATGTAAAAACGCACTTTTTTTTCAAGAGGCATCCAAGGTTTCTTATAAGAGTCGACATTTTTTCGTTCTTTGCAAAAAAAGATTTTTTAACAGCTTCGAACCCAAAAAAACCCAAATTCCACCGCTGTAAATACTGATTTTTCATCCACGAATAATAATTTTAAAGTGACATTTGAAACGATTGAATGTAATTAATAATTGTTAAAAAATGTCAATTAAAAAATTGAATTATGAATTCGAAAAAAATTTATATTACAAAATAAATCAAGAATGTTTAAAAAACGTCAATTAAAAAATAAATAAAAAATCTTTGAAAAACGTCAATTACAAAATAAATTAAGAATGTTTAAAAAGCGTCAATTAAAAAATAAATGGAGAATTAAAAAAGTTAATTAATAAATTAATTGACTTTTTTTTAGACTGACAAAATAAAATTGTGATAAAAATGAGTATTAATTTGTTGGCTCTTTGATGGTTCTTCTTTCTACGCAATGTCGTGCGGTGAATGCTTAAAAAAGAGAAAGGAAACCGCTGAGGCATGAAAATTGATGTAAGAGTTGAAGTACGAGAGCTCGTTGTCTTGAGCTACCGCAGAAACTGCCAGACAACGAATAAATTGTTTTTCATTATATATACATATATATATATATATATATATATATATATATATATATATATATGTATATATAAAAGCCAAATTCTCCCATCTCATCACTTAATTCGCAGTTATATATTTACACCCTAGCTGAAGACCCTGGCGACTCAGCAAAACCCTTTATATTTGTAATTCCAATTAAGAAAACGAGAGTGAGATCCACAGAGGGAAAATTGTAATGTCGGAAGATCGACGTAATATTTCTGTCTGTTTCGTTTTGTTCAAACGTGAAAATGGTGATGTTTCCAAAAAGACAAAAATAAGATCAATTAAATATACTCAATCATGAATCCAGTCGATCATTGCTTAATTATAAATTCAGTAAAATCATTATTCAGTTAATTGTGGTCATCTACATAAATTAAATTATACTTTTTACGGTTTCAATGTAGTACTTTGTTTCAGAAGTCTTTAGGTTATTTTTTCTAGATTTATAAAATCGAAATAATTATATAATTAATGATAATGTAATTGATATTAAAGACAAAAAATTCTCGATTGGGAGTTTGTTTGGGCTATGCCAATTTTTCGAAACAATCTTTCGATTTTTGTACTTAATAATAAATTTCGTAAAATCATTATTAATTTAATTGTGGTAGTCTGTATTAAATTATACTTTTTACGGTTTCAGTGTAATACTTTGTTTCAGAAGTCTTTAGGTTATTTTTTTTCTAGATTTATAAAATCGAAATAATTATATAATTAATGATTAAGTAATTCATATTAAAGACAAGAAATTCTCGATTGGGAGTTCGTTTGGGCTATGCCAATTTTTCGAAACAATCTTTCGATCTTTGTACTTAATAATAAATTTAGTAAAAACCATTATTAAGTTAATTATGGTAATCAGTATTAAATTATACTTTTTACGGTTTCAGTGTAGTACTTTGTTTCAGAAGTCTTTAGGTTATTTTTTTCTAGATTTATAAAATCGAAATAATTATATAATTAATGATAATGTAATTGACATTAAAGACAAAAAATTCTCGATTGGTAATTTGTTTGGGTAATTCCAAATCTTCGATAAAATTTTTCGGTCTCTGTACTTGCATCGATCGTTACGAAATCGGTATTCGTGTTCACGTGAAAATCACTTGTTTCGGTACGGTTACATATGTCGTTGGGTGTGTCCGCAGAAGTGGAAAATTACGGGCGCCATATGTGAATCACATATGTGCCATTTCCACTCGTTTCCCTTTCCTTTCTTCGGCCTTATTTTCCAGATCTTTTGTTTTCGAAGCGAGATCGATTTTCCCGAGTCTAATCATGCTTTTTCATCGGCTATCCGTTTATTTTCCTTATCATCGAGGCGATACATCAGAACGATCGTAAAAAAAAAATTTGTCTCGTAAAATACGTGAATGATGGATCGAGTCACGGAGTTTGCCCGAAGTATTTCGGGCGATCAATCTCGTCCGCGTTGGAGCTTGAACTTCGCGAGAATGATCGATCAATCGATCCACTCGCCGGAATAATAATTGCTCGTAATTGTTCGTAACAACAGCTACTCGAACCACCACTCTTTCTATTCTTTCCAAACCTATAGTTCTTCCCGAGAATCGTGATTTTACCTCTCGTTATTTCCGCTCGAACGATTTTCCGTTTTTTTTTCAAATTTTGTGTTTGGGTTTGTTTGGGTCACTTTTGACAGTGAAAAACTGACTTTTTCCAATAGGGATCATATCGAAAGATAGAATAATTCGAAAGTGAATCGAGTCTTGAAAAGGAGATTGCCATAGGAAATATTAAGTGTAGTAAAAAGAAATCCATTATTTTCTGGAGTTATACTTTATAGCAATAAAAATTATTATTATATTTTTTAGAGTTGCACTTCATAACAATAATAATGATAATCATAAAACTCCTTAATCGTAGCATGTAAGAAATATCCTAATAAAGGAATTGGGATAATTTCGAAGGATAGATTAATTCGAAAGTAAATCGAGTTTTAAAGAATTAGATTTCCCAAGGAAATATTGAGTGTAGTAAAAAGAAATCCATTATTTTCTGGAGTTTTACTTTCTAAAAATAATAATAATAATATTTTTTAGAGTTGCACTTCATATCAATAATAATGATAATCATCATAAAACTCCTTAATTGTAACATGTAAGGAATGTCCTCTTAAAAGAATTGGGTTAATATCGAAGGTTAGAATAATTTGAAAGTAAATCGAGTTTTAAAGAAATAGATTGCCCAAGGAAATATTGAGTGTAGTAAAAAGAAATCCATTATTTTCTGGAGTTTTAATTTCTTTACTTTCACTTTATATTAATAATAATAATAATAATAATAATAATAATAATAATAATCATAAAACGCCTTAATCGTAACAAGGAATATCCTAATAAAGGAATAACCTAATCCACAATTAATAAAATCAATTAACGAATTAAGAAAACAATTCGATCGTATTGGTTGTCGATTTTTTTTTAAATTAGAAAAAAACTGCTTGATAAGTCGTGTCTTCGAAAACGTTCCACATTTAAGTGAACTTTCATATCTGTTCGATCCAATGTCTGACAAGACGAAAAATAATGTTTGTGCGAGGCGAGCCCTTAATTCGTTTGGTAAACTCGGTACCTGTCAAAAGTAATTTTCGTCGGGACGAAATAGAGTGTTTCATTTCTGTGAAAAACGTCGAAGTGTTTTCCTCATACATGGTTGTAGGAAACGAAGAATGTCCAAGGGAATTTGAAGCACCGGAAATTCCGAGTTCTCGTGACAGTAAGAGAAGGTCTTGTATCTTGGACGATTATTACATTTGTTCCATACTGAGAGACAAGAAGTTTGTTGAGGTTGGTAGGAGGTTGGCGAAGGGTGGGAAAAAGTACGTTTTACGTTGGACAAGGTGGACATCGATGAAGAAGAGCTGGTGTTTCCCTACTTCCGGTCTCGTTTTCTCGGTCGATAATAAAAAAAATAAATAAAAAAATAAAAAAAAAAACAAGTTTTTTCTTCCAGCTTATTTTCGTTGTCTTTTCGCACTGGAGAAAAAAAAAGCTCGCGAGTAGATAAGGATGGAAAAAAAAACAGTAATAATGCTCGGATGTTTCGGCAGAAGCCAAACCTCGAGGGTTCGAGAGACAAGACGATAAGCAGGAAAAGGAACAGAACGTATACGTCATTCGAAGTTCGTAACCGAATTGTTAACTCAGGCAACGGGCGGATGGAAAGTTGCCCTCTAACTCCCACAGGAGAAGAAACGAATGGGAACACGTGCTGGAGGATTCGAGAAGAAGAAAACGAACCAACGATTTCGAGAGTTGGAGAGAGAAAGGAAGAAACTGAATGATAGAGAGAGAGAGAGAGAGAGATGAAGCAAAGGGCTGGAAAAGCTCGACGAGACCAGGTTAGTTTTTGGTCGTTACGAGCTTGCCAACAGGCTGAAAGTCACCAGGAACATCCACTGCGTCGGACAACTTGAAAACGGTGTCATACACTCGGGCCATTTTGCAACCGAATGCTATTTAATGCCCTTAGGCGAAGAAAAAAACAAATGGTTTTGCTACGAGGAGCAGTCTTACGAATGAGGATAAGTGCTGGTTTTTTGAGCTGCCAATGATGCATAGTTGGTTCGTTAATTAATACAATTTTATCAGCTATTTATTTTATTAATATCTTGTATTAATTAACGATCGTATTATGTATTTGGTATTAATTGTATTTAATATTATATTAGCTATTATATATTGATAGGTGATATTAATTAATAGATATAATTAATATTATATTTTATTGGCTAATTATATTAGTTATTAATATAATTAATATTATATTATATTGGCTAATTATATTAGTTATTAATATAATTAATATTATATTATATTGGCTAATTATATTAGCTATTAATATAATTAATATTACATTATATTGGCTAATTATATTAGCTACAAATATTATTAATAGCTCGTATTAATAAAGAATCGTAATTATTTATTTATTACCAAATGCTTATCAAAGAATGATTATCAACTGGCCTGTTAAAGCATTACTTTTAATTCGACTGTTGAAGAATTATTGTTAATTCGCTTGCCAAAAAATTGACATTAATTGGCCTACCAAAAAATCATTGTTAATTGGCCTGCCAAATAATTATTGTTAATTAGCCCGCTCTTAAAATATTGTTGTTTCACCCGTTAATAAATAATAGCCAACTGATCAATATTATGGTTTTTATGGCACAAACGCTCCATCAATGAGACCTGGTCAGCTAAGCTGTTAATAATGTACAACTGAATTGACAATTGTTACGATCTTATGACCTACACAATAAATCGTCATAACGACCATTTTTAAACCCATCCAGGATAGAAAACCTCGTGTATCTACTTTTTCACAAAAAGTGGAAAGAACTGAAAGAAACGAGCAAGAACAATAAAAAATTTACGAAAAACAAAAAGAAAAAAAAAATAGAGACATAAGGTCGTAACGGATGTTCTGATTTCGTAAACATTACCGGAATATCTGATTGGAGCTTTTTAAGTTTTCGTTCGAGGAAAAATTCGACAACGAGAAAAGCTTTTCTTGGCTCAGGACTCTTTGACCTCTCAGTTTACTTTTTCTCTCTCTCTCTCTCGATTTTTTTTTTCTTTCTCTCTCTCTCTCGCCCTTATTTTGCTTTCGGAACTCAGCCATCTCGTACTCTCGACTGCAAACTCCAGAAAAGTACAACAGAAGGGGAACACTTCTTTTCCCTTCACTTTGCTCTCTTTTTACTCTTCTCCTCAAGAAGCTGAAATTATTTAGATTTTTATAACACAATAGCTAACTTTACGAGTCACGAGGGCCTCCCCCGTACAAATTTCCCTTCGTCCCTATTCTGGTCTCTTTCTCTCTCAAACGGCTCACGACTCGCAACGTGGCCAGAAAATTTCCATAAGAATTTAATATAACCGCAAGGCGTGGGTGAGCTGCCCCCTGCCCCCCTCCCTACAATACGTTCATAATTAATATACATTTTTTTCCGTTTTGTTAGCCGCAGGATCGGACCAGATATAAAAGTGCACCTAAATGTGAAACGATCACGAAGATACGATCTATAGGCTCGTGCTTTTTTTCTCGAATATTAAACAAAAATTAAAAACCAATTTTAACAAACCTTTTTCCGCATTAATTCGTTAATTGGTTTCATTAATTGTGAATTTGTTTTGATATTCCTCATTTTTTACGACTAATTACGTTTTATCACCTATATTATTATTATTGTTATTATTACTAATATTATTCAGTATATCAATAAATATAATATTATTATTTTCAAAATCTAGCAAATTAAAATTAAGATTGAAAAATTGTAAGTCTTTTTATATTATTTATTATGTTAGTAGATATTTTATTATTATTATTATTATTATTATTTTGCGAGTTTGTAAAATTGATATTCAAATCATAAAATATTTTTTGAATTTTTAAATTACAAGAGCAATAACGATAATAATATTTTTCTTTCGTAAAATCTTATGTTTCGATTATTACATTATTTATATTAATTGTTATTGTTATGTTACTGTTATTGATTTTTTTACTTCGAAAGACAAGTTTTTGACTAAACGGTCACCCATCCGAGTATCGGGCTTGACTAAGCACTTTTTCATATAATCAATGATTTTTTTCGATTATCCAAAAATACGGATAAATTTATTTCGGACTATGGGAAGATGGATTTCGAGAAGTGAATGGCCATTTTAATTTTGACCCGCGTGTCGATATCGCGTACACGTTGACACGAGTATTTGGCTCAGGAATTCAGGAATACCAATTCTCCGTGGTGTTAGACACCGGTAAACGTTAGATCCGGACAGGTTTCTCGTATTCATGGTATCACGAGTGGAATGCCAAAAATAGCGGAGGGGAAGCGTAGAAGATCGCCAGACCAGCTTCGTTCTCGAGGTTTAGTCGGATAAACCGGCCAGGAAGCAAAGCAACCAGGAATTTGCAATGAATACATATATCGGGCGTTTCAAATAGAATGGAATTTTCGTACTCTGCAAAACTGCGTTTTACTTCTTTTTAAAATTTTTAATTCTTTCTTTAGGCATCTCCAAAAATTATGAATAATTTTTCTGACTTTATTGACAGCTGTGCTAATGATGAAAAATTTCGATTGATTTTATCCGCAGCCATTTTAATAATTGAGAATATAATTGATTTTTTTGTTTTGACAAGTCTGGAAATTTACAAGTTTTTATTAAACGTATAAATAGTAAATAATTAGTTTTTTTTATCGATTTTACTGACTATAGTTATAAATAATAATAATTGTGGATTTTGTAAAAATGTTAAAAATAATTGTTCCCTTCGCACAAAATGTTTTCTTGATTTTCTCGGCGGTTGTGCAAGCAATAAAAAAAAATTATCGCAAAAACATTTGCGAAAAAAATTAGAAAATGTATTAAATGATGACAATTATGTAAATTGCAATAAATAAAAATTTATCGTTTTTTTATTGACCTCTATAAAAAATGAGGTAAACTTCATTCGTTTTTATTCCATCTATAAAAATTACAATTACAATTACTTTTTTAAATATCGAGAAAACAAATCAAATAAAAATCATGAAACAATCAAAATCATAAAAAACTCGTGAGAAATTTTCGTTTGATTCCAAACGAACAGTAAACCCTCCAAGATTAAGGAGTAAAATATTGAAAGTGGTAATCCTTCGTTCGTCCAAACTTTCTATCAAAGACAGATGGTAGCAAGCCACGAACTTGTACGCCAAGATTTTGGCAACGAATCGTACCGGAAGTTTCGAAACCCGAGAAAACTTTAAATTTATCAAATGATAAAACGCCATCGATCCTGAAGCTTTTTAATCACTCAGCTGCAAAATTTACGAAAAAAAATAAAAATAAATTTCGTAAATATTTTAAAATATCAAAAAAACATTGCATTAGCTTGAAAAAAAAAACTTTTTCGTAAATTCGAGAAAAAGAGTGGGGGAAAGGGAAAAACGATAAAGTTTCTCTGTCTCACTTGCACACGCGTTATCAAAGCGTGGCTAGGTTTGCTGATAGGGGTAAAGGGACTTGGCGGATCTTCAGAAACGCGAAGGAAAAATTGAAGGAATGGGTCGCTATATTGAAGAAAAAGAACAAGTGCGATGGAAAAGACTCGAAGAGATCGAGGATAGATGGAAAGAGTGAAATATAAAAAGAGAAAGAAAGGAATCGTGAAGAGACGTCAGCTTCGAGTATTGCGCCAACTTTGTAAGCCGTGAGAAAAGATCGCGAGGAGGATTTCACATGGAGTATACTCCTTTCCCTCCTCCTCACACCCTTTACCCATTTTCTATACATTTATATTTTTTTCACGCTATCTCGAAAAAGAGAGAGAACAACCGAAGGAAAAACGAAAATTCCATATGTACACTACCGTTCAAAAGTATTTGGCCACCTACATTAAAAATAAAACTGGACACATAGATGAGTTCAAAATTTAAAAACTGTTTAATTTTTATGTCTAAACTGTCTAAAACTTACCAATAAACAGTTTAAATAATTATAAAGTAGTTTGATTCAATCCTAACTTTTACCAAATTTATTTTACTGAATGGCCAAATACTTTTGAACGGTACTGTATATAGATTTTTTTGTTCATCCTAAAACTTACCAATAAATAGTTAAAATAATTATAAAGTAGTTTGATTCAATTCTAACTTTTACAAAATTTATTTTACTGAATGGCCAAATACTTTTGAACGGGACTGTATACACATTTTTTGGTCATCCCTATCCTAGTTTTTACGGCCACCTGCATTAAAAATAAAGGTGGACACATAGATGAATTCAAAATTAAAAAACTGTTTTATTTTAATGTCTAAAACTTACCAATAAATAGTTTAAAAAATGATGAATTCGTTTAATTCAATTCTAACTTTTACAAAATTTATTTTACTGAATGGCCGAATACTTTTGAACGGTACTGTATATAGATTTTTTTGTTCATCCCTATCCTAGTTTTTGCGGCCACCTGCATTAAAAATAAAGGTGGACACAGAGATGAATTAAAAATTAAAAAACTGTTTTATTTTAATGTCCAAAACTTACCAATAAATAGTTTAAAAAATTATGAATTCGTTTAATTCAATTCTAACTTTGACAAAATTTATTTTACTGAATGGCCGAATACTTTTGAACGGTACTGTATATAGATTTTTTGTTCATCCCTATCCTAGTTTTTGCGGTCCGGATAACCTTTATACTGACGGATGTACCACTGAAGGTACTCGATATACGAAATCTTCCGAGGGGATTCGACGCCACTAGAGAATTCGTATGGAAACCAGGCAAGAAACTCCATAGGCATTAAACATTTGAGGAATTTTAACATCCTTCGTATAAAGCGGAGTATCCCATGTTTCAAATCGATTCAACAATTTAAACAAGAATTAAATGACTTTTGTTAATCGATACCTATCGATTCTGTTGATTTGCTTGAACACGTGTTCTCGTAACAATTAAAAATACATAAATATTTAATATTCAAATATACAAATTCCGAAAAGATTTATTTAGACGTTATTTTATAACAATTTACAAATATTTCATATTTAAACAAAATTAATATTGCATTTAAATGCTAGTCTTATTTTAAACGTATTTTTCTCAAATCTTACTTTTTCGTAAAATCGGACTAAAATGATAAATTCTTTTGACAACTAAACGACATTAACAAATAAACAGTAGTAATAAATAACAAACAAATCTTTGCCAATATTATCTATTTTATAGAAAAATATATTTCCTTTTCGTTTTTTTTTGTTTCATACGAACCGGTTGAAAAAAATTTGAAAAAATCAACCAATTAATCAATTACTTTACTCGTACCGTCAAAATCAATTTTTTTTAACAATCTTAATTTTGCAGTTCGTCAGGATAGTCTAACCCTCAAAATCAAAATAGTGAAAACCTACCACGAATATTTAAAAAAAAGCCAAAAAAATGCTTTTCCAAAAATTTCCGCAATTCGAGGCAAAAACAAATAACACGACCGTTAAGGGGGATTCGAACGTCAGTAAAAAAAAAAACATAGAGTGTTTCACCATCAGCTGGAAGAAACTCTGACTTATCCACGCGATCTTTCGATGCAATAGAGATGTAAATATATATGTATACATATATATAAAGAAAAATATGGATGTTTCTGCTTGGGAGAAAGATTTAATCTACATCGCGTTTTTTTTTTTCGTTTTTGTTCATTTCGCTCGTAGAAGTATGAGATAAGTGGATTTCTGGCATCTGAACAAACTGTCAATGAAATCTTGTCGAGATCTTAAGAAACAAGAGGTTCGAGGCATACCAGTTAAAATCACCAAAGCCTTTCACCAGGAAGGTTTTATCTCCTGCTGAAATTGCTGATCAACGTGGCGACATTATCGAATCGCTACATTTTTACAAACGAACAAAAAGTGCAGAAAGACAATTATAAGATGATCGTACATTTTTTAAGAGTCTTGAAGATCGACAACTCGAGAGAAATACGTTTTCCAATTATTTTTTTCAACTCCTCGTTGGAAAAAAATATCACTTATTTTTTAGGTGAATCCTATTTGATAGAAAAGATTAATTTTGATTTAATGAATTTTTCTGCCAAAGAGGGTCTATCTAAAAAAAATTTTTTTGCCCCATGAGAAAAAAAAAATTCCAATTACATTCCGTACACGAATTTTTGAAAAACTTCATTTCTCCTATATTACGAAAAAAAAAAGTAAACGATTAAAGACGAATTTGAAAATAAAAGGCTAAAATGTTATTTAATTTCGAACGAATATTTTTCACAATTTTTCTTGCTTTAAATTGAATTAAATCGAATTCCTCTGATTTATCTTAACAAAAAATACGTTTGTTTAATTTTGTTATTTCCCTACAAGAAACATTTTTTTTTTAAATATAAATTAAAAAAAAAATTTAATATTTAAAATATAAATAAAAAAAAAAAAAGTTCAATAGAGGGAAAGAGTGTTTTTTGCACGCAATTGTATACCTTATATTTGATATCTCGTTTCCCTGTCTTTCCATCGAAAGTGGAAAAGAGGAAAACGCCTACGTCGTTTCAACCCCATACATATTCCTCTTCACCCCCTCCCCCTCCGCTGCCGCCGATTCGCGCACGCAACACACGAAAGTGAAGAACAGAGGAGGCAGAAGAGCCAGAAGGGTTGATAGGGACCGTCGAAAGGGACAAGGTGGCAAAGGGACGAAACGTAAAGGGCGAGGGGTAGTCTCAGCTGCATTTGCCACTCCGATCTTCTCCTCGACTTTCCCGATCTGTCTCTTCGAGGAATATCAAAGGGCGGATAGTGCAAAGGGTGGCTCGAAGGGAGAGGTTTTGCGTAATACGTATCGTTGGGTATACGCGTTCACCGAGAGCTTTCCTCGCCAGTGGAATAAGGGAGAGAGAGAGAAAGAGAGAGAAAGAGAGAAAGAGATAGATAGATAGATAGATAGATAAAATTCATTATGCCCTAGAGGAGGGCAAAAAATGTAAATACAGTACATTATACAAAAATAAAAAATAATGTGATAATTTATAATAGTAATAATAATGGTGATAATAATAGTTATAATAGCAATAGTATAATAATGATAGTAGTAGTAGTAATAAAAATAATAATAATACTAAAAATAATAATAACAATAATCGATCGAGTGATAATCGATTAATAATAAATAACTTTATTATTTGTATTTAAAAAAAATGTATTAATTTAAAAATGTATTATTATTTATTTATAATAATAAATATCTCAATTATTCTTTAATAATAAAGTAAAGAATAATAACACAATAATAATATAAATAATAATAACAATAAGAGAAAGAATATAATGCAACTTATTAATAGCAGAAATAACAATATAACTAATTTAAGTACTTACAACTAAGATATCCTACTTACATTAGAGAAAGAATACAATTATTAAAAAGTGAAAATAACCTAAACGGTAATAAAGCAATTTAAGAAATGGTGATAGTCCACGACTCGACCAAGCACTTACATACATTAATGTTAATGTTTCTCTTCATACATATTTATTTTTTATTATTTTATTTTATAAATTTTATTTATTTTTATTTATTTTATATATTTTATATATTTTTTTATATTTTTTTATATTTTATTTTATAGATTTTATTTATTTTTATTTATTTTATATATTTTATATATTTTTTTATATTTTATTTTCATATATTTTATTTTATTATAGAGAGAGAGAGAAAGAGAGAGAGAGAGGGGGGGGGGGAGTCCTCGCCCAGGCGAAAAAGAACTCAGGGGGTGAAAATTGAGAAAATGTATCACAGGGTGCTCCCTCATTTCAGTTGCGTGGGCGGAGAAAATCAGAAGGGGGATGAAACGACGGGGATCAAAATACGACGGGAGACGTAGTCAATCGTATCTCGCCTATGGAATCGTACAATGGAATAACGGGACAAAGGAGAGGAGAATTGCCACGAAGAACGAAACTAGTGACGATGGGGAATAAATATTAGACGGTTGCTAACGTATATTGGACAGGGATGAACGAAAAAGATTAGCTTTTACATATGGATGAGATTATTGTTTCGTGGGTTTATACGTGCAGGAATACTGATGGATTCCACAAAATTTGATGCGCAGAAGCTTGCCTGAAAGTCGTTGAAACGTGTACCCATTCTTGTGCGCACACTTGCCCCCTACACTGGTTAAAAGTAGGCTTTGATACGTTTTGATTAATGTCAGGTGTAGTAAAAAGAAATCCATTATTTTCTGGAATCAACCAATCATAAACTGAGTCAAACTAACACAAAGAAGTCTTGTATTGGACAAATCATGGATTTCTTTTTACTAGAGCTTATATATTTATTTATTCGATACCAGAAATGTGTAGAACAGGGTTTGTTTGGGTTTGTTTGTTGAGCAGTTATTTTTGAATTTAGTTACTAGGTTTTGTTTAAATTTATTGTAAATTTAGGGTTTTAATAGGATTTTAAGGCAAATGCGCACACTTGCCCCATACATTGGTTAAAAGTAGGCTTTGATACGTTTTGATTAATGTCAGGTGTAGTAAAAAGAAATCCATTATTTTCTGGAGTCAACCAATCACAAACTGAGAAGTTTGTTTAGAACGAAATTTTATCTTTTTAATTTATACAACCCGAGATACAGATAACTGAAGTCTTGTATTGAAAAAATCATGGATTTCTTTTTACTACAGCTTATATATTTATTTATTCGATACCAGAAATGTGAAGAACAGGGTTTGTTTGGGTTTGGTTGTTGAGCAGTAATTTTTTGAATTTAGTTATTAGGTTTTGTTTAAATTTATTGTAAATTTAGGGTTTTATAAGGATTTAAAGGAAAATGCGCACTCTTGCCCCTCACGACTCAATATTTTCATATATTACGTTGAACAAACGTAAACAATGAATGTCATCAATGAGTAAGAATTCAATGATCGACGATTTGAAATTATTACGTCACATCGATGCCAACCAACTTCATCATCAATTCTATTTTTTTCAATGTACAAAAGCCAGCTTTCCACACACAATTTCCGTTCACACGAAAACCTATAAAGACCGTACTCAAAAGTATTACGACCTTGTCACCCTTGTAGAAAAACTGTTTACAAAAAAAAAAAACCCAAAGTCATTTACTTGACAAAGGAACGTCGCGCTGTGCAATTTTCTTCGTTCGTTTTGTTCGTTGTCCTAGTCTGACCGAGGAAATTTGGCGCGCCGAACCTGCTACATCGTTATCGGTCAGTTTTACCCCTCGAACTCGGGTTGTGACTACAGGCCACGAAGATTATGAGAAAATCTCGTGGGATCGTGAAACTTGGGATTGTTACGATCGTAATATGGTTGAGTGGATATCGAGGCTCTCAGGGTGAGATTCGATATATACAGGGTGATTGAAAATTCAACCGATTTCTGGAAAGCGATCATTACAGGAGTCGTAAAACTCTCAAATTAAGCCCCATCAATTAGGGGTCTAAATCGAGTAGTTACCGAATTACTATGGCTTTATGATTTTGTTTTTTTTTAATTTTTTAAATTTTCCAGTTATTCACAAAAAAAAGATAATTAAAAATAATAATTTTCCCCGGATATTAAATCGATGCTTTTATGAAACCTGAAGAATAAATGATGGTTATTAACAAAGCACATGACCACAATTTGCATATTTTCAGGATTAAAAAAATCTCATATTGATTCTAGATCTGTTTTTTCTGAGTTTTTAGGAATTTTGGATAATTCTTTTGTAACGTCAACATCCACTTGTCACAAATTAAAAAACTGTCAATCGAATATTCAGACTGGAGTATTTAAAAAAAAATGTCGTTTTTGGTAACG
This sequence comes from Ophioninae sp. B BG-2022a, assembly GCA_030522765.1. Lineage (NCBI taxonomy): Eukaryota > Metazoa > Arthropoda > Insecta > Hymenoptera > Ichneumonidae > Ophioninae sp. B BG-2022a. Next base: position 12,457 of record JAPYZJ010003901.1, on the reverse strand, counting down.
AGTCTGAGAATTTCTACAAAAATTGTAAAACTCTCATAACTCAGTAACTATTAAATTTTGACCCCTAGTTCATAGGACTTTATTTCATTTAAATAATCTCTAGAATGATTCTTTTCAAGAAAAAGTTTCACTTGCGGGTCACCCTGTATATACATCAGCTGTCACCATTGTCCACCCATTTACAAAACTTGTCATCATTTAAAAAAACTGTCAATCGAATATTTAATCTGCAGTATTTAAAAAAAAATCGTTTTTGGTAACGAGTCTGAGAATTTCTACAAAAATTGTAAAACCCTCATAACTCAGTAACTATGAAATTTTGACCCCTAGTTCATAGGACTTTATTTCATTGAAATAATCTCTAGAATGATTCTTTCCAAGAAAAAGTTTCACTTATGGGTCACCCTGTATATACGTGCTGTAGTATACGTGATTCCACGAGGTAAGACAGCCTGATACTTGGAAATGGAAGAAGACGAATGGAGGTAATACTTCGAAAGAGATCGATGCTGAAAGAGCCGATAAAAGTCCCAGAAATGATAGTACATACACGAGAATCTCGAGCTGCAATCCGAGATACGTCCAAAGATAATTTTCGATTAAAGATTAAGAATTACCCCCTCGAGACTACGAAAGAAAAATAGGGGTTGAACGAACCCTGGTATATAGGTACGAAGATTCGAAGAATCAACGTTCGATCAAATATAAAATGCATGAAGTGGTGACTCTCCGGGGTATAACGTCGTCTTCAGGACCTAACAGGCAACCCCAACCCCTCGAATTTTCGCAGTTTCTCAATCCGCAACTTTCCTCTTGATGGCCCTATCCGAGTCATCTCTTGCACGATTCTCATTCCACTTTACTTAAATGCGTAGGCACGTCATCGATACCCCCACTCCACGGCGAGTCAGAAACAACCCCTGCGATAAAATCCATAAGGGATGTTACTTTACCCCACTTGCATTTTGGAGGACAAAAATGCCTTCTCGAATTTTTTTTTTCGTAGAGATCAATAAATAATTGACAAGTGTGATACCGATAAACGAAAATGATAAAGGGATCAATATCATCGATCCAGGGCCTTATAATCTTCCATTTGTAATTCAAGATCATGTTTTTCGTCGATTTATAGTTATTTCTCCAATTATAGATATCGTTGGATAGATTATCGAGAAAAATGTTTATCCAAAATGGTGGAATCGTGTTCAAGTAGTAGGTCATTTCGTACATATTTAGCCTCACTAATTGCTAATTTAATAATAATTAATTAGGTTCTTAGTAATCATTAATTTATATGAATTAATATTTATAATCATTAACTCAATTAATAAAACATAATTATTTAGACTAATTACAAACCGTAATAATTATTAACACTAATAATTAACAATTAGGTCATTTAATCACTGATTAAAAATTATAAATGTTCGTTGTCCAGTATCAACAATGATTGAAAAAAAATTAAACAATATTGCATGGCGCTTATTTCTGAGGTTTAAAAAAAATTTTTAAATAATCCCAACTGCAATTCCTTAAAAAAAAATTCTAAAATAATTCACGTATCATTATACCAAAAATAATTACAATTTCTCAATTTTTCAATAATTTTAGTGCTTATTTAATTCAAATTTTGGAAGTTTTTTTCCCAAAGCTGGATACGAGTAAACCCAAACGGTGCACGGTGGGGTGTAAAATCCTGCGACATAAATTCTCGCTGAACAACCGTGACTGCCACTCCCCCTCCCCCTCCCCCCCCCCTCCAACCCCTCAGTATTTTACGTATACGCGTGTGAGTATACTTATTGCTACATGGGGGTTGAATGGGTGGTTTCGCTTGAAAACGTATGTTTATACTGGGACACGTGACCGATATATTTCTATATATTCGTATCCGTCTAATTGCGTGGACACAGACTCGTGTCTCTTCGGGGGTGTCTACATGTAGGCACGGGTGGGTTATATTCGTTGATACATATATATACAGGATGACCGGAAATGCAACCTATACCTTCAAAGGGTTTATAGTAGAGGTAATTTGCAACAAAAAATGTCCCATAAACTGGGGCTCGAAAATTGATGGTTATTGAGATATTGATGTTTGTATGTTTTCTGAAGAATTTCCTGACTTTCTGCCTAAAATAAAAAGTTATGAAAAAAAAATACGCTATTATAAACAACGATTTGATACTTTTCTAAGAGACCAAGATTTGGCGATTATTTTGAAACAAATTTTGCATCCAAATTTTACATAATCTGAAAATTAAAAAGCCCATTTTTGATGGAACATTTTTTGTTGCAAATGACGTCTACTCCAACCCCTTCGAAGGAATAGGTCGAATTTCCGGTCACCCTGTATATATATAGTAGAGGTCATTTGCAACAAAAAAATGTTCCATCAACTGGGGGTCGAAAATGGGCTTTTTAATTTTCAGATTATATAAAATTTGGATGCAAAATTAGTTTTTAAATAATCGCTGACTCTAGGTCTCTCAGAAAAGTATCAAATCGTTGTCTATAATAGCTTTTTTTTCATAATTTTTTATTTTAAGCAGAAAGTCAGGAAATTCTTCTGAAAACATAAAAACATCAATATCTCAAAAACCATCAATTTTCGAGCCCCAGTTGATGGGACATTTTTTGTTGCAAATGACCTCTACTATAACCCCTTTGAAGATAAAGGTCGACTTTCCGGTCACCCTGTATATATAAATAGATATGTATGTGTGCATACACGTAATGATGACTGGGCACGGGGGTTTTTGTCACGTCGTTCATCCCGTTGGAGAAATGAACGGACGTTTTAACCGTGACCGATGAGAAGAGCTGCAGCTCGCAAAAATACATACGACAGGATTTTGTACGTGCACGTGTTCGAAAACGTTGAACACCGAATTTCCATTTAAGGTGCAGCGAAAAAAGAAACTGCAATTTTCCTCGTTATTCCATAATGGATTTGTTTGTTTGTTGGATATGGAGGGTTGTTTTACCCCCACCCTAATCGGGTTTCGCATCAACAAGACCTGGTCCATTAGCTCTTACATCGATCGCTCGTTCGTCACGACGTGTTAAAAGAAAAAAAAAAAAAAAAATTATCGAAACGATCGCGAAAAACGCCTGGTGTGAAAAAGTGGTCACGATCTAACTAATTATTCGTCAGGACCCGTGAAAAACTCATTTCCCTTCCGTATACCCTGTCGTGATTCCAAAAAAAAAAAAAAAACAAAAAAACAAAAAAAAAAAAAAACACATCGACCATCATTTTCGCGAATTCGAGGGTTGTTGATCTCGATGGCAATTTCATTCTCGAATGGAAATATCGATGCCCGAGCGATGACGCAAAATACGATCGGGGATATCCCGATCCAATTTTTTTCTTTTTTTCGACGATTGTTTCAACCTCGATATTCAAGGGATTTCCTCGCTGTGAGATTCGAGAAAAATTTCGTCATCATTGCGAACTCTGTTGTGAAAAACAAACTTCGAAATATTTTACTGATTTTATGAAATATTTTTATTGCTATTCCGATGTTTTTTTGTATTATTTATTGATACACTCTAACTTGATAAGTGACGTTCAAAAAGGAAATTTCAATTTCTCCTTTCAATCTCTCTAGTCGTTTTTGCAAAGTTTACCACTTTGAGGTTTTTAGAAAAAAAAAAATTTGGAATTTTTTTCGGAGGTTTTCTGTGGGCTTGATTTTTTCTTTTCCTCTTTTTATGCGACTACTTTTCGATTGGAAGTTCGGTTGGTCATTCATACAGAGAAAAAGAGAAAACAATATTTCCCAGATTGTTTTTTTAAACTATGCAAATAGTGTATTTTTAAATTTCATAATTCATTTGCCAGTTGTCAAAAAAGTCCCAATATACCAACTAGAGAATTATTTAAAAATTGTTCATTTTGAAAAACAAGAGATTTTAGAAAAATCGTCGAAAAATCGAAAAATTGAAAAATCAAAAAATTAAAAAAATCGTCATAAAAATTAAAAAATCGAAAACCCAAAAAATTGAAAAAAATCGTCATAATGACACGAGTACTTGTACAATTTTATCCCTGGTTAGAAGTTTCTAAATTTCATAAGCATGACCTCTAGAATTACACTTTTCAAGAAATCGGTCAAATTTCCAGTCACGTTGTTTCTACATGTATATATTAGGTCTAGTAAAAAGAAATCCATTATTTTTCAAACAATCACAAAACCGTTGCAAAAGTTTATTAAGTACGAAGCCTATTGGAAAAATCGTGGATTTCTTTTTACTACACCCAATATGTACGTATACAAGCATAAATCGTAAAAACGTGCGTACACGTGCATAGAATAATGCTAGAATATATTTATTCGTACGCATGTGTAGGTGTGAACGCCTCTATATATAATGGAGGAGAAACCGACGACAGATGGAACTGCCGCCCATTCTCGTTTTCCTCCGGTCGCACGGGCGTTACGCCTCGTTTTTCCCCATCATAATGTCATCCGTAGCCAATAACCAAGAACACCGCAGGACCTGACGCGACCCCGCAGTTCCCGAAATTACGATGGTTTTGTCACAGCTGAGAGGCTTTGCGATGTGTGCTTGTTTTCGTCGTTCAACAATGAGCAGGATGGGATTCACGATGAATTAGAAATCCAATAGAGAAAATTGATCAAAAAAATTTTTTCCGATCGTGGAGGCTCAGCAGGAAACCCAAACTTCGATTGACCAGAAAAATCAATTTTTAATAGTTTAATAAATTTTTTTAGGACTAAATAGTTTTTTAAAAATAGTTTTTTAAAAATAGTTTTTTAATAGTTCGAAATTACAAATTTCGTAAAGGTTTACGATATCTTTTGGGTTTGTTTGGGTTCGTTAGTTTGATTTCAAACAAACTCGAATATTCACGAAATTTGTTTCGGTATTTTCAAATTTGGAATTTTGAGCTTTTTGGTGAAGATGATTATGTCATATATGTTCAACCTTATAAATAGTTTATTTCATAATGAATTAATACTTCGATACTTTTTCATTTTCCAAAAATATTGGCGATTTATCAATATTTTAAATATGTTTAAAAATACTTTTTAACACTTATTCAGTAATAACCTTAAGGACTCCGAGATACTTTTGAAAAAAACTGTAATTTCAGTTTCATTGCAATTTTGCAATAAAAAATTAATCAAGATTAATTAATAAAATTTAATAAAATTTAATCACGAGTAAATTTCCAAACAAAAGTTTTTGCGATAAAAAAAAAGTGTCCAATAAAAAACACGATTAGCAATTTATCTCATTGATTATTGAAGCTCAATTACGTTTTTTTTTCAATCGATCCCAAAGGGGTGTCATTATCTACCACCTCAACTGAAAATTCCCCATATAAAAATTCATATTCCACGTTCATCCCCCCCAGTATATTACGAGAGAATATCAAACACGAGCAATTGCGCATCGGACCGTTTATCTCGGAATCCAATCGGATACTCTCGTTTTAGAAACATCGAGCGTTTATATCGCGGATAAAACACGCTTGAATTAATGGCGCGAGCATTATACCGAATATTCGAATCTAATCTTCGTTCCATCCTTGTCGATCCCAACGGGACCGTACGATTATCAGAGCAGTATCGCGAATCTCCAAAAAAAAAAGAAAAAAAAATCCACGAGACCTCTACAATTTTGTGGATATTTGAAAATTTTTATTTTTTTTTTTTTGCTTTTTTTATTTACCGATTTCGAGCTCGAAGAGGAAAGCTTATGCTTAACCTTATAAATAGTTTATTTCACAATGAATTAATACTTCGATACTTAACTTTCCAAATATGTTGACCATTTATTACTATTTTAAATATGATTAAAAATACTTTTTAACACCGATTCAGTAATAACCTTAAGGACTCCAAATCTCGAAAAAGAAAGAAAAAAAAAATCCACGAGATCTCTACAATTTTGTGGATATTCGAAAATTTTTATTCTTTATTTTTATTTTGCTTTTTTTATTCACCGATTTCGAGCTCGAAGAGGAAAGCTTATGCTTAACCTTATAAATAGTTTATTTCATAATTCATTAATACTCCGATACTTTTTAACTTTCCAAAAATGTTGACCATTTATTACTATTTTAAATATGATTAAAAATACTTTTTAACACCAATTCAGTAATAACCTTAAGGACTCTAAATCTCGAAAAAAAAAAGAAAAAAAATCCACGAGATCTCTACAATTTTGTGGATATTCGAAAATTTTTATTTTTAATTTTTTTTTTTTTGCTTCTTTTATTCGCCAATTTCGAGCTCGAAGAGGAAAAGACGTCGTAACGTTCGCCAAGGGGGCTTGTTCGCGAATGCCCTCAGGGACACGTTCATAGATATTAGATTAAAGGGCATCTCCGAGCATTTTCTACCCTCTTCCTACCGATATTCCTCGCCCTCCTTTCACCCCCACCCTCCCCCACCACCTTCTTCCCCCTTATCAGGAATATATACGTGATTAGCTGAACGGTGGAGAATGAAGCTTTGGGACGAGGGGGGAGAATGGAGGGGGAGGGGGGGGGGGGTCGTGGTACGATCGAAACAGATGGCAGCCCTCAGGCGATGCGTGATAATTCCCCATCGAGTATGGAGAATCGAGAAAGGGATGCTTCGCCCAATCGAGACAATTGGGACGATAATAACTGAGAAAGGTGAAATAGTATATATGGGACACCTTGACTCTGTGACAAACTCGAGGGTGAAATCCTCTTTATGGTGAAACCAAGCTAAGAGTTATGGAAAATGTTTTTGATTTTTTTGATTTTGATTTTTTTTTCGATAGACATTTATTTTACAATTTATCGAAAAATATTTTTTTTTTGTTTGATCATTTATTTTACAATTTATCGAAAAAATTTTTTTTTTGGTTTGATCATTTTTGAAATGACATTTTTGATTTGGTGAAAATGGAATTTTGGGAGATGTAAAATTCGGGCGTTACAACTATTTTTTTTTTTGTAATTTTTAACATCGGCTTGATTATTTTTGAAATGAAATTTTTGATTTGGCTCAAATGGAATTTTGAGTGATGTAATTCGAGGTTGAAAAATGCGAGAAGAGCTTGTTTCGAGGATTGGTCGATTTTTGCAGGAAACGCTTGGCGTGCGTATCGGAAACGCCGAAGGGCTGGGAAAACGTTAAGGGCGAGGATCCCCGAGGTGCTCGGCGACGGGGCTGCTCCCTCGCAGCCTTGCTCCCTCGCGTCTCTATATGTGCGTATGTGTTATCAAACTCCTTTGGTAATTCATCGAAAATTAGATAACGGGCTCGCCGTATCGGTGAACCTCGTGTTGAACGAGATGATAAGGCCCCGAGAGTTTAATAGAGAGAGAGAGAGAGAGATAGCTCTGGGATCGTTTATTTGCTTGATCCTACAGAGGAAGCCTCTAATTTATTCCTCTATATACAATATCATGTAGCAATGGTTCGAACGTTTCCTCTCGAACTAACAATTTTTTTTACAATTGTCGATTCAAGGTATTATTAAATGTGCATAAAAAAAAACGATAAAATTATTCGATATTTGAGAATTTATACGTTCTGGTTGGGATAATAGTACATTAATGTTAGTAATAAATATTGATTTTGAAAATAAAAAATAAAATAATACTTAATATTAAAAAATATGAATTATTTAAATATTATGAAATATTATTTCATAATTCATATTAAAAATTAAAAGAAATCTTAGAAATAAATACGAAGAAATTAATGTATTTTTTTTAATGTCAAAGATTTGGAAAATTATAGTTTCTAGTGGAATAATAATTTATTAATTATGAAAATCTATATTAATTATAAAAAAGATGAATTAAAAATTAAAAGAAATCTCAGAAATAAATACGAAGAAATTAATTAATTTTTTTTTAATCTCAAAGATTTGGAAAATGATAGTTTTTAGTGGAATAATAATTTATTAATTATGAAAATCTATATTAATTATAAAAAAAAATCTATATTAAAAAACGAACTGAATCACATATAAATAAAAATCAATAAGTGTACTGTTGAAAATTCTGTAAAACGGTCACCCATCCAAGTACCGGATCCAGGCAACGTTGCTTACGATTTATTTTTCAAGCTGCGAATATTCGACGAAAAGGAAAAACACTCAGCTTTACGATTACGTGATATTATGTCGTTCGAGTGTTTACGACATTTATAAATTTATCTCGATTCCATTTGCTCGTAAAGAATTCACGAGGATACATTCTTCCCAGAGCTTGGTAGTCTTCGGCATTTGGCGGGGTCGGTTGTATCTCCAATATTCATAACGACCGGAATAACGCTGATTCAAAAGTGGCAATTGTAGGAAACTTTACCCGAGAGAGTGATATTAATAGAGGGATTCCGCATTGCGAGATTCTCCCGTCGTGTTGCATACCAATTATTAATGTTTGCAAGCACGACCAAAGTTTTTAGCACCCCTCGGAGAGACGGCGTGCTCTATCGTTTCGTCCAGCTGAGGGAATCGTTTTTTTTTTTTTTATTTTTCCTCCTCGAGTTCCAGCCAATGTTATCCGGATATGTTTATTTGTTGAGTGTCATAATTTTTATTCTTTGAATAAGTCTTTCTGACGCTTTCCAATATTCGTCCATTCTTATCGTTGCCATCAACTTTCAAGTGTCCATCAAACTTTTTTCGTAACGATAAAAATAGCCAGAAGAAATCGATTTTTGAAATTCGTCAAAATTCACGATTTTTCTCGTGTCAATCGAATATAAATAATTGTCAATTTAATGCAGATAGGAAATCGAGATAAAAAAAAGTGTGTATAAAAATTTGTAACAATCATAGGGAAAGATTTTATTAATAATATTAATAATTACGAAAATTTTTCCTTGGGTGTAATAATGATAAATATGTCGAGATAAAAGTAAACAAAAATCAATATAAAAAATGCATCTTTTATTTTGTTGCATTTTTTTTAGTTCATTTTCATATTTGTCAAAGTAAAGAGATTTTCACTAGAAGCAAGTAATGATAAATACATCGAGATAAAAGTTAACAAAAATCAATATAAAAAATGTATCTTTTATTTTTTTGCTTTTTTTAGTTCGTTTTCATATTCGTCGAAGTTAAGAGATTTTCAATAGAAGCAAGCAATTATACGAGCAATTATTATAATTATTTTACATGAAGACCTACTAAAATAAATGATAAATTTTTAAACAGCCCTCACCAATATCGGAAATGAATTTTCTGCTCGTTACAAAAGTTGCCGGGATCTCGGGGCTCGGGAATGTTTAAATTGAGTTCTGTAAATACCTGACTCGCTTCATACAAACACGAGAGGTACTAACGAAGAAATTATCGGAGATATCTTATTTGAGATTATTGCAATTCCGTTTTCGAGCAAACACAAAAAGAGAGAGAGAGAGAGAGATGATGATGATGATGATGATGATAGATTTCAATATGCCCCAGTAATACTTTCGGACAATACGGTGCAATATACAAAAATAATAACAAAATATAAGAACATAAATATAAAATATAATATATTTAATTTAATCATGTGTAATAATAATGTTTAATAATTAATTATTCATTATTTGTAATCATAATAATGTTGTGTAATAATAATGTTTGATATTTAATAATTCATAATTAATAATAATAAGGAATAATTAATGTGTATAATAATGATACACATTGCAATTAATAATAACAATTAAGAACTAAGCAACTATAAAAACTAAGTCTAATAAAATAAAAATACATCAAGAAAACTAAATAATACAATTCAAAATAATTATTCTATAATAATAATAATATAAAAAATGTATACAAATAAAAATAAAATATAAATAATAATTATAATAATAACAACCTGCACCATCGCCAGCAGACTATTTCAAACCAAATACAAGAAAAATATTAATAACAACCTATATAATAAAAACAAATTATGGAAAATAATGAATTTACAAAAATATTTACGAAAATTACAAAAATATTTACAAAAATTACAAAAATCTTTACGAAAATTACGAAAACATTAAAAAAAAACAAAAAGAGAGAGAGAGAAAGAGATGGAAAAACTGAGAGAATTTGCAAGAGAAATTTCAAAAGCTGTAGCCATCCACTTCTCTCTTATATCCGCATGAATTATGTAGTGCGTTGAGCACGTGACTGCTGAAGGAGTCGAGCTCTCGACGTTTGCAGTTTATCTCATCTCTCCAACTCGTTTTAGCTTCCCTTTCCGTTCTCCATCGTTTCTGAATGTTTGACACATTATCATCCTCGTCTTTCCTCTCTGTGTACTACGAGACATAATTTTAGCACGAATCAAGTGGAGCCTCCGCAAAGACCGCGACGATGACAACGATGAAGCGAAGCCTCTTCAGCCTCTCCGGCAACCAAAATGGAACACACCCCAACGAAAACAGGGAAAACAACATTTTCCTCATCGAGTTAACGAAACTTCCACTCGTGTTGAGTTCGTGCCAAGTTTCGCAGCAGAGAAAAAAAAAAATTCTTGAATTTTGTAAACCCGAAATTTTGTTCGATGCATCGATGGTGCTCGTGATGCAAAAGTGAAATCGAGTTCGAAATATAATTTTGTGTCGTTTATATTTACCTTATCATCCAAATGAATTATCTCATTTAAATATCGTCCACTTGATTTATATTCCATTTACCAGTATCGTCGAAATTCAATATGGAAATTTTATTTATTTATTTTCGATGTATTCGTACATTTATTTAAATTTCATTATCTCAAGGTTCATTTCAAGCGAACTTTTATCACGCGGGTCATAATGGACGTTTGATATCTCATTTGGTATAATTGATAACCGAAGCTGTTCATCGTCGTATAAAACAGTCGTCTAAACGTTGTAATTCAATTAATTTAATTTCATTAGTCCCATTCAAATTGAATAATAATTAAATCCATGGTCAATCTTCATTTTCAATTAATCATCGAAGATAAACAATTAAATTTGTTGAAGCCATGCACAGCTAATTATTTATCAACTAGATCGAACTTCATTTATTATTTAATTAATTCAATTAATAATTAATTGGAATTGTTAATTTTGGAAATTATATTATTATTAAAAAATGTTATTATTTGGAATTATTATCTTTGGAAATTATTTTATTATTAAAAAATGTTCTTATTTGAAATTATTATCTTTGGAAATTAATAATACAGCATTCCAAAATAAAAAATGTTGGATTTACTTTTCGGACTGGATATTTCGACCTCTCAAAAATCCTTTTCTAGTACAAAAACTTCCATCGCGAAAAATTGTTGAAATAAAAAACAAATATTATTTTTTTCAACCAGATTTATCCAAACGGGGTCAACATTTACCACGCATCGGAAAATATTTCCACCGTTCTTCGAATCATGCTAAAATAAATCGATCACCCTTAAAGCCATCCGATTTTTCGATTGTCATTTTCTTTCTCTCTCGTGTTCTCTCGAAAATGCGGAGAAAACGGGTCGGAAAATGAAGAGTTTTTAATAACGATCGGAAATGAGATCGGGGGCCAGAAAGAGTACATCGATTGGTTACAAAAGTTAAATCCGTTGAAATATTCATTAAACGCCGATAACAACGGGATGAGGGTATTAGCCTGGCAAATGCCGGTGTCGGATACTCCAAGGTAATATGTACTCTAAACCATATAATACGTAGCTGGGAAATCGGTGTCAACGATCTATACCATTCCCTATGTAAATCCACGAACCTTTAACGAACTCTGCCGTGAATTCGTCTCTCTCTCTCTCCCCGATCTTTTTCTCCCTCTCTCGCCCTCTCTCTTTGCCTGTAATTCTCCCTCGTGTTTCCCTCCTCTTGATTTAATGTGACCGAAATTAAACCCGAGATTACCAGCTGATCCGAGGGAGCCCGCGTAGCCGTTAAATCGTCGCGCGAATGTCCATTTGGTTATACGTAGTATGTACATCGATATATACGTAATACACCTTTTCGAATCGACATGTACGAAACGTTCCACGGTATACCGGTTACCCGATGCAGGCCATAAGATTAAGATATCGTGTACGAGTAAATATATTAATATATATTTGTGAATATATTGTAAATATATTGTTGCACTGTAAATATATTGATATATGGTAGACTGTAATATTGCAAATATATTAATATATTGTATACTGTAATATTGCAATTATATTAATATATTGTGTACTGTAATATTGTAAATATATCAATATATTGTATACTGTAATATTGTAAATATATCAATATATTGTCTACTGCAATATTGTAAATGTATTAATATATTGTATATTGTAATATTGTAAATATATTAATACATTGTATACTGTAATATTGTAAATATATCAATATATTGTATACTGTAATATTGTAAATATATCAATATATTGTCTACTGCAATATTGTAAATATATCAATGTATTGTATACTGTAATATTGTAAATATATCAATGTATTGTATACTGTAATAT
>JAPYZJ010003900.1:0-24913 GCA_030522765.1 Ophioninae sp. B BG-2022a | reverse complement strand
ACATGTATTAAACGCCTCATATGTGAACTCTGGGCATATGGTGCTCGTGCAGGTGCAGTTTGGTACATGGATATGCGATTTTTGCAAGTAACTTAAGTATCTTTTTAAATCTGTCCAAAGTTCCTGTAGTATCTCATAAAAGTAAAGGTTTATTATACATAGTTTTACACTATTCCATATTTGGGTACCTATTCCATAATTAGGTTCCTTCACGTTGATTTCGTTTTTTGGAAAATTTTATATTTCAAATTAATATATGTAAAACAAAACTATCGATAACTTAAGCGCAACTAAATGTCTGATAAATAAATAAGAAGAGAAGTTTTTTTATTTACATTATCCCTTTTTTTATAACACAAAAACAAAATGGTATTCCATATTTGGTTACTTTCCTCTACTTATTTCGTTGCACGTGAGGTTAGGGTCCGTGTGAAATTCATCAAACATATTTTTAGTTTGGGTTTAATTCGACTTCTGACGCGCTTTTACCAGCAGGCGTAAAAACAGTGAAACATTAAATGAAGACTCTTCATTCTGTTGAAAGTGACGCTAGGGTGGATGCAAAATTCATGGATGGACAAATATTATTTTCATTTGGTTTTGTGAGGGTTTAGATAAGTGGTTAATGAAAGCGCTGCGTCTTGGGTGGCTCATAAAAAAATTGCCTTTTCCAAAAGTGTCTACTTTTCTAGAAGTTACCAGCTATTCCAAATATCGGTAACGTTTTTGCACCCGCATCAGCGGCCATGCATGCCTGTTTTAACCCTGTACACATCGTTGATATACCCAAAGTTGCACGTGACAAACAAAACGTTAGATCATGTCATATGATAAACTAGCGACTTCGTAAATTTATTCTTGCCCGTAATGGAATTAGCACGCAGTATTCTACACGCGATATTGCGATCATACTGCCGAGGGGGGGTGGGCAATGACCCCACTATGTCCTTTTATACATGTACGCAAAATGTGAATATGTCTATAAAACTGCAAAAACCGCTATGTTCGTATTTTTAGATATTTTACAACTTTTCTGTGTAGATTATCAATTAATGTTTTTTAATCATTATTATAATACACTACGCACATCGATTAAAGGAGCAGAAAAAAAATTGCAGATTTTTCGGTGATTTTGACGGGCTGTATTTCAATGAAAAATCATCGTACCGGAATGACAAAAAAAAGCATTTTGAAGCTCAAAGATTATAGTTTACCGATCTTTTGGCCAAAAATTTTTAGGAGCCATGTTTTTCACGCAATCCAAAGAAATAGCGCGGAAAAAAATTGTCGAAATTTTTAGCCTTTGTTGTCGATACTCCACGGGCTCGAAAAATAATCGATTTTTCAACAAAAACCATTATTTTCTGGAAGGATCGAAAGAGCGATATTTTTCTTTCAATGTATGGATTTACCGTTCAGTAAATAATAAAGCTTTTCCCATATAGTTATAACGTTTTGTTCTTATTGTTGAAAAAACTCAACATCGTAGTCTTTTAAAAATCTGTAATTTTTAAACAAATGCCGCAAAATAAAAATCCTGTCACGAATTATATTATCGATCAATAATTAAATGACCTGACAATTATTGGTCTATAGTTAGGTTCTTCGTCAATATAATTTTATTGAACATTATGTCATATTCTAATTTAAAAAAGATCTTTACAGAATTTTGTATGGGAAGTATTTCAATCAAAATTTAAAAATCAGGCGCGCTTCTCATAACACAACTAACGCCACGAGTGGCAGAAGAGAACATTAAAAACTCTGAACCATTAATGTAGCGAAAATACCGAGTTGTACCGCCCCTTAAAGGCGCTAGTAAACACACGAGCGTTGTATCAACTATCAACCGGCTACTCCTACCCCCTCCCTATGGCAGCGCTCAGTTTCGCGATACCACGATCTCCACGAGTTTGCTTCCTTTCAAAATAATAATGGCATTTGCAACGCGAAGTCTAAGAATATTATGCAGAATATACAGCGGAAACAATTCGGCTACGTACTCTACCCTTAGAAAACCAATAACGAGATTCACTCTGGTGAGATCCGTACAAAAATGTACCTATACGACCGAAAGTAAGTTCAACCTCTTCATTACATAACCTCAATTCATCGACTCGTGTCGGCGTTATCTTTTTTTTATTCCTAGAATTAGCATGTAGTTATGAAAAAATAATGTTTCGCTTCGACGAAAACGACTCTGTGACGAATCGAAGCCCGCGAACTATTCATTCACATTTTTAAACGTTTGACTTCTCTGTTAAAACTTTCGTTGACGTTTTTTCGGTCAAACCGAATCAAATACCAAACAAATTCTCGTCTCGTTAAACCCGAGCTTTCCGTTTCGTTCAAACTTTCGCGGGTCGAAAGTTCGAAGCGATTATCCCTTTCGAAACGTTTTATCGATAGGCGGGAGACCGCAGATCGCTGGAAGTTTGACAAATATCCAGTCCGCGGCAGGTCCCATCGGGCCATTGACGACGAGCACGAACGAAAAAACTAAGCAACAACAAGAGGAATCCAGTCAAGAAGATGCCGAAGATCAGAAACAGCGAGAGCATCAATGGAAAATGATGAAGGCCAGCTTCGTATTCTTCGGAGTTTCCATAGGATTGATGTCTTCTATCGTAGTCTATGAACTCGCTAGTCCAAAGCGCGACGAACATGGAAAAGTCATAGAGGATGAATTTTCAAGTTTGCCATTAGGGATTCAGCTATGGAAAAGGCTGACCAAAGAACTAAATTATTACAAAAAGGTAATACACCTGCCTGCAATTATCCTCTTCATGAGCATAGTTCATTTTCATACTTAATTGACACTCTTTACAATCAAGCATTTTCAAAATCTTATCAATGTCCTTCACGTTTTACAGTTTATCCAAGAACCTAGCAGAGAGAAATTGCTGCCGGATCCTCTGAAACATCCGTACATTCAGCCTCCGTACACTCTTATTCTAGAACTGACAGATGTATTAGTACATCCGGACTGGACGGTACGTCAATCTTGTCTATCACAGATCCCTTCCAATATTCAAATTTCCAATAAAAAAACGTGTTCGTAACGAGAAAAAAATATTTAACACAGTATAAAACCGGTTGGAGATTTAAGAAACGACCAGGTGTTGACCAATTTTTTGAAGCCGTAGCGCCTCCGCAATTTGAGATCGTTGTATACACAGCGGAGCCAGGAATGGTAACGTACTTTCATTAACCCAAATAAAGCTCGACGTGATATAGTGTACGAACAAGTGTCGTTTTTACAGACAGTTTATCCAATTCTCGATTCGCTGGATCCTCAAGGCTACATTATGTACCGACTGGTCCGAGACACAACGCGTTTCATCGACGGTCATCACGTCAAAGATCTTGATGCTCTTAATCGCGACCTCAGTAAAGTAAATATGCCTAAGTGTCTTCTGCCTCTGAACCGACGATGTAAAAAGTAGGAGAATCTTCGTAAAAACGATTTTGTTACAACAGGTGATAGTCGTCGATTGGAGCGGTGATAGTATCAAGCTGCACCCGGAAAACGCATTGAAAATTCCACGGTGGACTGGCAATGATGACGACACGACGCTCTACGACTTAGCAGCGTTCCTCAAAAGTAAGCGTTTTAACTTCTTCTCTGTGATTTTGTGTTTGAACTTTGTTGACTTATTGATTACCATTACAGCGATCCTTGCCAGCAACGTTGAAGACGTCAGGGATGTCCTCAATTATTACAGACAATTCGACAATCCGTTGGAAGCATTTAGAGAAAATCAACGAAAACTCTTGGTAAATAATCTAGTTATTGGTACTCAAAATATTCAAGATTAATCAAGATTGATTATTGTGCAAAATAAAATTAATGTTGCTGCATTCCAGGTAAACCATGCAAATTTCCAATAGAAAATATCTATGCAAATACTATTTTTAAATAAAAATATCCAACAATTAACCTAATACGTGAAATATTACCATTTTGATAAATATAAATGTTTGACTTAATCGTTATTTGAATTTATATCCGTTTAAACACGTTTTCCAACTTGGAGCTAACGATTTTTTAAAACTAATAATAGCAAACTTACTATTTCAGCAACAAATGCACGAGGATGAAACGCAGAAAGCTCACGGAGAGGGGAGCAAAGTCGTGACGTCCAAGTGGACACCTTCGTTCTTACGAAATCGTTGAATCACGATAAGGCAATTATAATCTTTGTAAAATAAAGTGGAATGTTATACCTATCAACTCATGTGGAAAATGCAGTCGTATTTGCATATCGCTAAAAGCTAGCCTGGTATTCCAAGTGTGAAAATACGTAAGGGCGTACCTTCGAAGCTCTACGACGACGTAGTTGCCGCTAACTATGGTTGAGTGATTCCGACCCAACCAAATTGTAACGCGTACCAATACTTTGGGCCAACTCTTGGCATGCAAAGACAACTTTAAAAAAACGTATGAATCTATTTCCTCTTAAAATTCGTCGATACAATTGTTCAAAATTCATTAGAAGCATAATGTGTAACATTTGACATTTTTCTTCAGTCACATATAACTCAGCTCACACCTCATTGATCATCCGAGTTAAAAACCTGCCACGTAGGTTCGTTTTTTAGCTTGCGGCTTTTGGCTAGTTTTTACTCGAACGGGTGGATAAGACGCTTCGTCAGGAATATTTTCGGAAATGTCAATAACTTCGGGTGCTTGCGAAATACTGAACAACTCTTGAGTATTGACCGGTGTCATCGTAAGATCAGTGTCGTCCTGCAATTCAACAGTGTTTTCTTGTGAATCAACGGTGTCCTTTTGACCAGCCATTTCCAACCAATTTAAAACTTTTTGATGTGGAACCGTCGTCTGGGTGACGGGAACGTTATCTTCGGTAACTTCCCACACTGCCAACAATTCCGGAGCCAATATATCGACGTACGATTTCAATTTTTGCAAGGATTGCTTCCATTTCGGATCAACGAGTAATTCGGTTGAGTCTTCATCCGGTTGCGTCAGGCGTGATGACGAGTTTGTGAAATCTGTAACGAACAATTCCATTTTATCGCATACGCATAATGGAATTCGCTGATGTTCAGTCATTATGAACTCACTTTCGAATACACGATGCATATTCGTTCGATCGGTTATCACGATCGGCGATATCAAACGTTCGTTCAATAACATTTGTCTCTCCCAAGCCTCCATGGCGCAATACGATTGGCAATTAACGAGAGAATAATTATCTAATTGCTCCTCGTAAGTTATGCACTGGTAAAAGATATCACCTGGAATATTTAGCTGCTTGAATAAACAATTGACATATTTTGCTTTTCTGTAGGGTAATTTTGATCAAATTTCTTGCAAACTTCTCAATTAAATTGAGTAAATTTGAAATTTCAGTTAAATGTAATTGAATCCCAATTTTAAAAAACATATTGGGCGTATTTTGTTCTTGTTTCGCGACACTACTAAAGTCAACAAGAAAATTGAAATGCAAATCGAATATTTCTCTTATATCAGCGACAGTGCGTTTACCGATAGAATTCTGGCAGAACAAAGATAAATTGCCGTTTCTGTCGACTGCCATGGAAAGCCCGGCAGTGGAGAGCTCCAGTCTTTTTCTCAACGAGGGGTCCAAACACTTCCCCTGCATCCGGGATTCTCTCAGGGTGTCCAGAATACTTGGCGGTGTGTATGGCAAGCTGAACGCATGTGGATTATCCAAGCTCTCCCATGAATTCAAGATTATTGCAGTTTCTCCGGCCATTTGGCTCGACAGAACAATCATCTCTGAGTTATCCCTGCAGAACAAGTCAATATTGATCACTTCAACAAAACTTCACGTAAACCCAAACTTCTTTCCAAATCTTCATCCGCCATTTTGAAATTGGAAAACTTAACATCACATTCGGCTTCCGGTGACCTGATGAACTGTTTTCCTTAGATTGTCGACTAAATCTAATACCTGGTTTTTCCAACACGAAAATACTACAAAAATCGGTTTTCCCCATATTTTTAAGGGACTGAAAATTTAGCGTCTGCTATTAAATGTCTATTCTCAATAAATACTTTCAAAAATTAGCGCTGTCCCATACACACCCAAAATTAGTGCTTTCTGTATATTTGCCTCGAATTTTTGGCTATAAAATATTAAATACGATATGTAAATGTTTTCACAAAAAGTCACCTTTTCTGAACAGCGGCATATAGAGGAGCACTCTTAAACTGATGAGTCCACTTCTGCTGTACACAATCGCCAGAAGAGCGCCGATCACACATCAGAAGGCTATGGTACGAGCCTACGTAATTATGATAATCGGTATAACTCGGAGTTGCTGAACAGAGACTCTCGCAGGCCTCCAAGTAATCTTTGGGACACAAAGTCAATACAGGACGTTCATATGGATCCTGAAAATTTGTTAAATTTCAGACGAGTATTAGCTAACTTTACTTTTGTAAAATCGCCATCTGCATATCGTTAACGTACTCAATACACATCCCCTTAAGAAGGTATAGAAATTATAAAAAACTACTGCTATTACAATTTACACACCCTCGTATCGAGATAGTGGACGCAACACCTGTCGACGAAAACGATGGTATTCGGATCCGATTGCATAAATCTGATGCTGCCCCATTTATCCTCCAGGACTTTCGAAACATTCACGTTGTTTCTCCGAATAGTTTTACTGTGAAATTATTTTAAAAGTCGACATCATTACTCAGTTTGATGATTTTTTCTTTTTCATCTGGAAGATATGTTTATGGACCTACCAACAAATTTCCAATATATCATTTTGGATAATAAAAATTGTTTTTAAAATATCGTTGCATTTCAACGTCGCAAATTTTAACGAGACATGAATAAATAGAATTAAAACTTTGTTGCAATTGAAAGATGTGTCATATCTAACTGAAAACTCTGTGCAATCCCTGTTATCACTGCTGATAACTGTTATCAATCTATCGTGATAGCCAAAACTCCAGCAGAATTGTGGGGACAAATCGTAACTAAAAATTTATTTTTAAAAAATATTTAACTCATGCTAAGGTATTCTAAATTCCTTGACCAGTGAAATAATCTTGTAATAAAACCATTGAAATGAAATACCACGACACCATGTCCCACAGAGTTAAAGTGCGATCGACCGTCATCGTGCAAAATTTGTTGCAATTGATCGGATCAACATCCGCGCTGACGTAAGGCACCCTCGAATTTTTTTCGTGAACTTGTATCAAACGCAGTCTGTCACGATCTTCCGCGAGTGAATAAAAGGTGCAATTATTTTTCGCTCTTGTTAATATCCGATCTGCAATGAAAGTGTCAATTTTATATCAATAGTTAGTTTTGATCTCGCACAATCACAAGTGAACAAGGGTGTCACTTACAACCATCGCACTGCATGCTCGTTCTCGTTTCAAAAATCTTGTCGTTCATTTCGCAACTTGCCGCCATACGCAGATTCGGTTTCCAAAGTAAACTCTTCGTTGAGACCATGGGAGCAACGACTGAAATGATACATGGGAAGAAATGGTTGTCAAGGTGAATCCCCGAAATGAATCTCTTAAGTGTAAAAACAAAGAAAGCTAGACAAAACTCATTGCTCATAATATCATAATCTACCTAAGTCACCCATGTATGGAAAAAGTAAATGATTTTCTCCAGCCAATTGCAGGGATGTGAGTGCTCCGCCGGTGTAATACCAATTGTACATCTGGAATCGTTTATTCGTGTTATGAAAAATGGACACAACCTTCGAACGCAAAGCCAGACGTAGATATATATTTAAATATAGTAAAAAAGAAATAAAATGATTTCAACCCATTGATACACACATCCATTTAGATGACACACGTATACATTTCGTAGAACACAGTCGATGCGACTCTTCGTGACCTGTTGAACATATCTCTAAAAATTAGTATTTTACAAACTTTATATCTTACCCCGACGAAATGTGGATCAGGATCCATCTCGATCATGTCAGCTAAATCAGCTACATATCTGGGAAGAGTCGTCTGATCGCAACTGCCAACTTTTTTCCATTTTATGTCTTTCTTCAGAGGTATAGTGGAAAAGGCTATGAATAAAACGAAATAAGACCAATAAAGAAAAAAACTTTCCCTAATAAAGTTGAACGACTCTCAATGTCTGCAATTGAAGAACTAGAAGACAACTAAAGAATAGGTATTTAATAATTGTCATGGAACCATGAATGTTAAAAAAGAATTTACCTTTTTTATGTTTCTCATATTGATCCAAAATTCGTTTGATATCATTTTCTATATGAGCCTTCGTAGCTATTAATTGAAGCGCTGGATCACCCTTATTAAGAACTGCAACAAATCCTTGATGTTAGCAATAAGTATTCGTGGACAGCAAAAAAAGTGTACTTTTATTATTCCTCATTGAGATGTAAAGAAAAACAATTTTATGCACGACTTTTGTTCCAAACTTCCTTCAGTGTATGGAAAAAAGTATCAAAGGATCAAAATCAAGAATCCAATGAACATTAAAAACAGTTTATTGCCAGAGAAAACACCCGACTTACCGTTCTTAGTTATTTTAGCAGGCGGCAGTAACGGCTTTGGTAAATCGGAATTATAAGGAAATGCTTGCTGAATTCCCATAGCATCATCAGCTGGCCATACTTCGCTGAAAGGGCTTTTGTTCAAATTAAAACCGGGCACGGAATAATGGGAATAATGCGTCAAGAAGTAACGATTTAGTTTTCCGTGAATATTAGTGTGGGCACGTTTAAAGGCTTTCGCGGATGCATCAGCAGCGACCTCCATTGTACTTGATGAGAAAACTCCCACGTGCAACGCAATATTTAACTATTGAACAATTCTAGCAAAGAAATTTACGTTGAACGTGAATCCACGGCCATTGTTGAATCGGCCGTGTAATATCCGACAATTTGCATTCGACCGAAATCTCCTTCAACATCGAACAGATTTTGTGAAAAAGTTTTAAGGGTTATGTATAATGTCTGTAATCGCCACTTCTGTCTATAATTCGAAACTAAGCGCGCTTCGCGAGATAAAAATGTTCTATAAACATTTGATCTTTGTGACAATTACGATCCATCTAATCAGGACGGCTGATTCAATGAGATAAATTGTTCGATTTTTTAAATGTTTTGAATATCGCATTTGATAAACATCGCACGTGTTTGTACCACTGTCGAATCCTGTCGAGTGCAATTTATATATACTGAAATGTGCGCAGCCATACAAAAAGCCATGACTCCAAATCGTTCTATCTTCGTTGCTGAGTGATCAACCTACCGCTTTTTCCCAATCCCCACCAAACTGCAACCTCTGTATACTCCGCAGAAAAGTATATGACAACGCAATCTGACGATTGAACTCTTAAAATGGACTGTACGCTACAGTGCGTGCGAGAGAAACAGCACGACCTGTAATTGCGATTGTCTCTTTCGGTGCACACAGCGCTAGTAGAGTTATATTTCACTGGTGCTGCCGTCGACAGCGTTGTGGCGCTGCCATTCCCGTCTTCACTTCAGCTGATCTCGTGACGTAATAATTTTGTCCAACCAAAATATAACGAACAAATAAAGCTCCCCAACCTCCGCGGAACAATCGCAAAGCCGTCTTAGGAAGTTGATAAAATATAGAACCATCGCGATAAAATGGCGTTGATATATTCCAGGTGAGGGTGCTGAATCCAATCAAATGGATTTCGTATGAAAATATTTACTAAAGTCGCCGAACTTACTATGTTTGTCCGATGTTTCGATGATGTTTACAACACTGATGAAAATGTATCTTATTTCAGAATGTTTTGCCGCAGCGGTCAAAATTTTCACTATTTCCGTAGCGTGTACACCTCCAGGTAACATATATCGTTATGCCTCCAGCGTGGCATAATTTAACATTTTTTTAAAATAGCTGCGCTGTTAGTAAGGCATACCTAGCGAAAACTAAACGCCAACATTTTTTCAAGCATTGAAATGGGATTTTATTTTCAGTTCCAGAGCAATAATGCCATCTTTGACAAGGTCTGCCACTGCCCCGGTGTGCGAGTCTCATGACGAGAAAAATGCTCGACTGAACCGCCCTATGTCACCACACTTGACTATATACAAGTTTCCTTTGCCAGCGGTACTCTCTATTTCTCATAGAGCATCTGGCATGATTCTGTCCGGTTATGGGATGATCTTTGCCTTTGGTAATGCCGCATTTTTTATGCAGTCATTCAAGTGTTAGAAAACTTTTATTCCATAGGAAAATATATACAAAAATTTCAAACTTTTCCTTAAACTCTGATAAAAATTCCTCCAGGAACGATGTTCGCACCGGGTGGCATGGCTGGAATAATTACCAGTATCGATGCTATGTGCTTGCCGATCCCTGTTCTTTTCCTAGCAAAATATTTTCTCGCAGTTCCGGCAACTTACCACTATTTCAATGGAATTCGACATTTGGTAAGGACACTTTATGGTTGCTAGTTTATAGAGCGGAGCGGATTGCTGAGGACAGATCGGTATCATGTCACGTTTTCTTAAATTTGAACAGTGTTGGGATATGGGCTGGTTCTTGGGAATGAAGGAGGTGTACAGCACCGGTTACACAGTGCTGGGTCTCACCGCATTATCCGCAATAGGACTGGCAGCAATCTTCTAAAGTAAAACAACAAACAACCAGCAACAGGAGAAAAAAGGCGAAAGATGCCTAGATGTTTCGCGAGAACCATTTGTGCTATGTTCAAATTAATACATAAATATCTTTATTAGTACTTCGAGCATGTGTTATGTGATATACTCTTTATTTCAATGGAGTCATTAAATTTATTTACTCAAAGGCTCGTAAAAGAATATTAACAAAACGAATTTATTAAACAATTATACATCGAATGTTTTTCAATTTTTTTTATCATTGTACGTAAAAATCATGATTTGGCTGTGGAAACAGTAAAGTTCATCTTTAATTTGGTGAGCTTCGTACTTTTTGGTCCATATTACGCACAAAATGTAATTGTAATTAAAATTTCACTGATCACCGTTAGAAAGATAAATTTCGAATTTTGTTATGTTTCGCGCGCCAACAACTCTCGCCATCTACCGCAAACTGCAGTAAGTTCGATGGTACACAAATCTAAATCCTCAATATAGACATCTAACATTGACGTGACTCTAATAATGACATCACCGACCGAAAGTCTGACTAATACTTTTGTAATAGAATTATATTTTTTACATTCACTTCCGCTACGATCTGTCGTATTGAGCCAAAAAGTACGTTCGCCGTGAATTGTGCAGGCGATTTTTTCGACGCGAAGGAAGGAACGTAAAAGCCAAACGATTTGACGTAACCTAGAAAAAAATAACATCGTTCCATCGCAGAAACCGTTATGTCATGGCTTCTAAACAAAGACGCCTAGCGATCGCGATGTAATACAAGATTAAACGTAAATACCCCGGACCATCAATGTGCTTGAATACTTGATGAAACAATGCTGAACATGTAAAAAAGTGGTGTTTTTATCTGTTAATTAGTAATTTTCATTGTGTTTTTCGATCAAATCGAGTGTTGAGTATTTCGCTAGAATAATGAGTGAGATGATTGCAAGTGAGATTGGTTCCACGAACTCTGATCCTGTCAGGGTTCGGATTTCCAATGAAAAAGCACCTTTGATACGCGGTCGTGGTGTCTTTAGCCGCATCGGCGATCTCATGGGAATCGGCAAGTCCTCCAATGCCGAAGGTGATGGTTATGTCGAATTTAGCAGCCTGGGGGCGGACAGTGGGCGTACTCTTGGTACTTTTGCTGGAGTGTTCAGTCCCGTTACCCTCTCAATGTTCAGTGCCTTGATCTTCTTACGCATGGGTAAGCATCAAACCTTTTTTTTTTCAACGTTTACAACCACAGCTATTCAACGTAATTTCAGACATATTACGACAACAGCATTCTTTAACCAATGCAAGCAATGTTTAACCAATGCAAACGAGTTTGAAAATGTGTGTTTTTTTTCACAGGATACATAGTTGGAAATGCTGGCCTTCTTGTCACTCTTGCTCAATTTGTCATTGCCTATGGTATACTACTCTTCACAGTATCTTCCGTGTGTGCAATATCGACCAATGGAGCAGTGGAAGGTGGCGGTGCTTACTGTATCCTTTGGGTGAACAGTAGAATTGATGAATCGATCGAATCTGTCAATTCGTTGACTCGTCAAATATGACAAATATAAATTTGTTTACAAGTAGCACTATGAAAACGTTTAGAGTCTGCGGACAATGTTGAATATTTTTAAAAAGTGCTACTACATAGAAAAATGTTAAAAAGTTGATAAAGTAATATTGCCCTCTATCCCCCACATACTTATATTAGTTATATGCCTAATAAACTCTTAGCCTTAGCCAATATAGGCCCTGCGATACCAGACAATCGGAGAACGATCAATGAGATTGTAAAAATTGTTTGTGAATATCAATGATTTCCTTACATTTTCTCAACTCAGTTATGATAAGCAGGACTCTGGGGCCAGAATTTGGCGGTTCGATCGGCACACTTTTTTTCATGGCCAACATCGTCTCAAGTGCCCTCTGCATAACTGGTTGCGCGGAGGGCTTGATAGAGAATTTTGGACCAGCCGGATATCTGGTTGGAAAAACTGAAGTTTTTCCAGGTGGAAGATGGTGGCAATTTCTCTATTGTTCGGTCCTCAATACGGCAAATCTTCTTGTGTGCCTCATTGGAGCAGCGATGTTTGCAAAAACGACGGTTGCCATCCTAGCGATCGTCTGCATCTGTCTTGGCAGTGTTTTTATTAGTTTCCTGGTCAAGGACAGCATGGAGGTAAGGACAATAATATATTTTGGAAGTCTGAAGACTCCAAAAATGGGCAATAATTTTGAAATTATTTCTTTCGCTGATCTCTTTGAGTTTACTCAGAATCTTTTATCGTTAAAAATATGTACCCTACCGATATAGAAGCTGGCGACTTCAAGCTTCAATTTGCTTTTTTTTAATTACTCTACGGCAATTCTTTGCCGAGTTATAGCCTTCTGAAAATCACCTGGAAACGTCGAGATTTTTTTCCTGATTTTCTAATTGTTGTGCCTAGTGTGTTATTATATAACATATGACAATTAATCAAGAAGACACAGAGTATCGTGAACAATTACGAGAGGGGTGTAGTTATAGTTGATAATATGTTCGCTTCTGAACAGATTCTACTACCGGACGCCAACAATATGTTTGTTTGTCAACAGATTCCAATACCGATTGCCAATAGTTTGGTGCAAAACGCTACATATCATGTAAACGGTTCCTACACGGGAATGAATTCAACGACACTCGTCTCGAATTTGTATCCCAACTACAGCGCTGATTATTCGAGCCCTGGAAGCATGTCGGATTTTGCGAGTGTATTTGGTGTTTTATTCAGTGGAGTTACGGGTATAATGGCCGGTGCCAATATGAGCGGTGAATTGAAAAACCCAGGTCGCAATATACCACGTGGAACGCTGTCAGCTGTCCTTTTCACGTTCCTCTGCTACATTGTATTATCGATAATGACGGCAGCAACGAGCAGTCGTTTTTTACTACAGAACAATTTCATCTACATGATGCCGACCAACGTTTGGCCACCATTCGTAGCCGTTGGTGTTCTCACCGCGACATTCAGCGCCGGACTCAGCAATCTTATAGGATCGAGCAGAGTTCTCGAAGCGCTCGCGAAAGACAATATTTTTGGTAAGAAATTAGATTCTTAACGAAGTTGGATGAATGAAGTATCAACATGATCCCATAAAAAGTTTCGTAGATTCGGCAAAACAGACCAAATCGTTCGAAGACACTATGATAAAATTAAATGAAACAATTTAAAACGAAGAAAAAAGTTTAATGAAAATTCCTAAAATGATTCTTTGAAAAAACTGTTGATAAGTTCTAGAATTCCCGACTGACTTTCCTTTTCGCCACAATTCACGTCATTAACGTATTTTTTTATTACGGTGATTCTATGCGTCAATTTGTCAACCTAATAACGCAGACTACATGAGATTTCGATTATTTACAGGATCCGGACTCAATTTCGTTGTTCAGGGAACATGGCGAGGAAACCCAGTAGTCGCTGTGGCAACTTCGTGGGCCCTCGTTCAAGTGATACTCCTCGTTGGATCTCTTAACACCATAGCGCAAATAAATTCGGTTTTGTTTTTACTGAGTTATCTGGCGACAAATCTCGCGTGTCTCGGTCTGGAACTTGCCAGCGCGCCAAACTTTAGGTAAGACGAATAAGCAACGAGTATCTTGTAAAATAATTTACTCTCCAAATACCTATGAAAATGTTTCGAACAAAATGTCTTTCAGGCCAACGTTTACGTATTTCACGTGGCACACGGCTACTATCGGACTGCTGGGAACTCTCATTATGATGTTCACAATAAACAGTATCTACGCATCGAGCAGTATTATACTTTGTCTTATCCTCATTATAGTATTGCACCTCTTTTCACCCAGTAAAAATGCTGCATGGGGCAGCATTTCCCAAGCGCTTATATTCCATCAGGTAACGTTAACAAAAAATTTGTTATGGCTATATTTTAGGGTTAAATGAATAAAATTACGACATATGCGTTGAAAAGAATTCGAAAAATAAGGATCATGCTAATGTACACTGTTAGCTGCTTGGTTTGATTGGCATCAAAGAGTAGCAAAAAGTAAGACGTTTCGTTTCCATACCGTTCAGGTCCGAAAATATTTACTGATGCTGGACTCTCGAAAGGATCACGTCAAGTTTTGGCGTCCTCAAATCTTACTGATGGTCTCATCGCCCCGTTCAGCTTGTCCCTTGATCGACTTCGTCAATCGGTCAGAGTACCGATCCAACAATCAACGAGTACCCTCAATGGCTGAGTCTCGTCGATCACATGAAGGTCAAAGCTTTCGTCGAAATAACCTTGACGAAAACTGTGCGTGAGGGTCTTCAACATCTGATAAGGATATCCGGGATGGGAGCGATGAAACCGAATACCATTATTCTTGGATTTTACGATGAGGAGACACCGCAAGATTTCTTTAAAGAGTCTCGTTACGCTACACCCATATTCGAAAATAATTCGACCATCAATGGATCCACTTCGATATTTCCACTGAGACAGCAGGGCGAATCGAAAACCCTCGATCCTGTCGAATACGTTGGTATGTGTCTCGACGTTTTGCGGATGAAGAAAAATCTCTGTCTCTGCAGAAACTTTCACAATCTCGAGAAGTCACAAATTGGCAAGTGAGTATTCTTCACGTTTACGTTCATATACCGCAATCAATCATACTTCGAAGACTAACTGTTATGTGTTGTTTTTTTTTGTTTCAGGAATGGAACCGCTGCTTACATTGACGTATGGCCAGTGAATTTCTTCCAACCCTCCGATCAAGATCCCTTCGACACGACATCGCTTTTCATGCTTCAGCTAGCGTGTATAATAAACATGGTCCCAGGATGGAAGAATTTGCATCTCAGAGTCTTTCATTGCGAGATATCCGAGAGTGATTCGAATCTCAGTATAAGCGAGTCGCAGAGTTCCGTCAACGAATGTCCGCGAATATCGTACGAGCACAGAATACGAAAACTTCTCGATTCTCTGAGAATTTCGGCGTCCATCCGGAAGATATCGAATTGGAAAACACATGTGGTCGCTCTCAAAGGCGCTAACTGTGTGCGATCTCTGATCGAGCCACGAACTGACGGACCTTACGAATCAACTAGCGATACCGGTGACAGTGAACTCAGCGTTGTTTCGCGATCTTATATCATGGGGTGAGTTATGACACAAATATTTGTTTACACAGTTGAAGCCTGTTTTCCGAAAATATTTTCAACCATAAGAACACCGCAATTTTATTCATTTTTAAAAATTTCGTTTCCCTTTTTACCTGCAAATTCCCCTTGTAGTTTTCAAACTTGAGCGTTTTTACTCCTGTAAACCATATTGAACAAAATTTCGAAATCTTATTTACACAAATAAACCATTTTATTGAAAAAAATGCAACATTGAGTTTGTCGTTACACATGATTGTTTTCGCTTAAAATGTATACTCTAAGAAAAGTTGTACGAAACGGCGCAATCTAATTCTCCCACCTTCGATTTTTTGGTCATACAAAAATATTCACGATTGACAATATTGATCGAGTTGGTTGTTGCAATTGTGCATAATCAAGCTCACTTTTTTTTTACAGTGTAAATCAATTGATAAGGGAACATTCCACGGACACGGCAGCGACTTTCGTCTATCTACCGTCTCCTGTATTGACGCTTGCTAATACACGCTGGGAAGACAACTCGGCGAGCCAACAATATCTACAATTATTGACGGAATTGACTGCGGATTTGCCGCCTACTATACTGGTCCACGGTGTCAACGCCGTTACGTCGACGACCTTATAATCCCAGCCATCGGTAGATGCAATTTGTCCTCTCCCCTTAAATCTTTTCGTAACGAGTCTTAAAAAACGAAGAGGAACAATCGAAATCATATCAGGAGCCGAATACGTGACAGCGGAATTCGATGTAACATTACGCATTTTATACGGGCTAGATAATCATAACTGTGATAACAAAGATAATTACCAGATCGCGGGATAAAAAGTATTTATATTTACTGTTAATCTGATTTCTTTTCAATTATATTAATCGACTATTCGGGTAAAGAGTAAGGTTTTTTCTTCAGTTACTCGCGGTGAAAATGGAAATTACTGTAAAAAATAGCGTAGTAAATTAAAAAAGAAATACATTGTATAAGCTTCGATCCGTCGCCCATGCTGTGTCACGTAAAATTAAGAAAGCAAGACTTCTCTGGTTTTTAAGTAAAATTTGTACGACACTCAAAAACTGAATATAGCCTCTAAAGAATTTTATACTGTGACACATGTCGAGTAATAAATAAACGAATTTTTAACACAACATAAAAACAATAGATTATGTATATGAATATATATGTGTATATATATATATATAAAATTCCTTTTGCGTCAACGCGAATGATCGCATCCTGGGAACTCATACGTCCATTTTTATACATCTAGTGCGCGTTTATCCGGTAAGTGTAAAATTCTGCAAAGCTGCATATATCGAGGATACATCAAAAATTCTTTTGACTACTGTTGAATAAGTGACTTCCATTACCGTGCTTAAATCTCTTTTCTTTTCTACTCACTATGGGCATTATCTTTAATAATGCCGTTGATTAATTAACGTCTCAATTGACTAACGTCTGTTCGTCTGTGGTCCGCCAGCGGTTAATAATAATTGGTTCGGTAAATATCGATTAGATAATCACGGAAATACGATTATCCGAAAATTGATAGTGGTGCGTAATAGCTTGAAACCATAAGTCATATATATCTGGAGTATAAATATTTCGATACTTTTCTTTGACTGGAGTTTTGTAAAAAGCTCGTCGGTTTGGACGGACCGGAATAGGAATCTTCAATCTGTTTGACGATGGAAGACAGTTGACAGGCACATATCGGATTTGGAGGCTCTGATACCTCGATTAAGCTGCAAAAAAATATATATATAATTTTCCGTCTTCCGTTTCTGCAATACAGTTTAAACAGTGAATTGACGTTTCGTCAGTTTGACAAATGTTCGGGTTTCGTTTCTTACTTCGTTCATTTCGGATGTTACTTGTAGCTGGGGCGTGCCGGAGGAAGACTTTTTCAGAACACCGTCCGCATCGAGAGTTTCGGTTTCACGCGTCTTTAAACCCACAAAATTCAGAATGTCCTGCAATTTTTCCGAATACTCAGTATGACCGGTTATCAGCGAGCTCAAGTCGACGTTCGTTACTCTCTTGCAGCTCAGAGGCATCAAGCCAGCCACGCCGGTACTCATCGATAACGTTCGATACAAAAAACGCAACAACCAATCGCTCCTGTCAACACACAAACTCCATCAGTTATCGTGTTTTTGTCCAATTGAAAGATTATTCTTTGGCGGTTTACCTGCAATAGCCATTCACTACTTTACCAGCCACGACCCGACAACACTTGTCCCACTGACCAACTTTGTCCGTAACCGGTGCACCGAGAATTATAGCGTCCTGAACGATTCCCTCGGCACCGCCGATCTCGGCCATTTCTCGAAGGCAATAAAATATCACTCTGGCACCGAGGCTGAAACCGACCAGGGTAACGGGCCTCTTGCCATGTTGCCTTGAGAGAAGAACGCGAGCCAGTTGCTTTCCAACCTCAGCGCTTCGACGGCAACAAACCGACCAAGGATTGTCGATTACCGAAGCGATGGAGAGCAAAGCTGCCGGCCAGGCAACCGCTGCCATCAAACCTGCACGAAAAAAAAAAATATAACAGACGGCAATCCCGATTTTTCTGCGCACAAGTTTGATCGAGACCGAAGAAACTTAAATAGTGGATTTCTTTACACAAACGCAGACATTGTTCGTAAGTATTGTTCCCATCAGCTACAATGAGCAACAACAATATTTGAATATCGCAGTATTAATCGTCATATCCAAATATTTTAACCATATTGGCTGCTTTTTGAAAAATCATAAATGTATACGAACGCACAAGTCACTTCCGTAGCATTCATTCTCAAAATACATTCATAATGTATACGACGCTTCAGCATGACATTGATGTTCGTATCGATGGAATACAACGAAATTTCGTATCGCAATACAAAGTCCGAAGCCGTAGGTCAGCAAATAAAATCACTAATCACATTTTAAGATCTCTGCCTTTTTACCAAATTCCGCCTAGCGTGAATTTGCTAAAAGACTGTCGGGTGATTTGAGTCAAAATGATCCTTATATTTCGTTTCAACGATCGAAGCGTCAACATCATGCCTCTCAACGGCAAGGTTTTAATTGCCACTGATATTTACAGTCTTACTGGACAAAATAGTGTATTTGAGGGCTTCCTGAGTGGCGAGTGAAACAGCGATACTCAGTATATACTCCAATGCTTGTCCGAGCTCGATCAGGTACTTCGTCTCGTATCTGAGAGCGTACTGCTCGCGCGAGACCGCCAGGCATCGCCAGGGTCTCTCGACATTGCCGGGATTCTCATCTTTTAGCCATCCGGTCACTGCTATCGCGACGTGCAATTGACGATCCGTCTCAGTGAAACGTGACAGGGGCTCGAATCCAAATTCTTCAATTTGTCCCACTCGCTTGTTCATTTTATATCCTGTTTGGTGGTTTATCAAATCTTAAGTTCCATTCTCTTTGGCAACACAACGCTCGAGCTCCGAATCAACGTATGGCCAATGTTTCCGCAGACAATGTGATGAACGATGTGCAAACCGAATGAAATGGAATTGGAGAGATGAAAGCGCGAGGATAAAAGGGAACTCGGTTCGATGAATAATTTCAAGAAAATAGAAATGTGCCTGTTAAACCGGCTCCTGCAACCCCGAAAATTGAACCGATTATAGCGACGCCGGTGGTGCTCGCGAGGGCAGCGGCGCTCGCACCACCGAGTATCGTCCCGATTCCCACACCGATAAAAGGTGCGGCCAATCCTCCGGTCAATCCTATGAGAGTCCCACCAGCTATCGTTGCCACACTCACGGATGCGTATCTCTTTATTTTTCTCATCTTATCGCGTCGTTTCGTTGCCTTTTCTTCCGCTCTGTGGAACGAAATAACGCGATATATAAATTTTCTTTGTAAATCATGGTTTTACAACGTACTACGATTAATGCTATCATAGATGATAGAAAATAGAAGTAAAAACTTGTATGCTCTCAAACGAGTGCAAAAACTCACTCGCTCCTCTCTGCGACTTCTCTGCTGAGTAATTCTACCAGCGAATGTTCGTAAAGCTCGATAAGATCGAAAGGAACGTTCAACAGTTCCGCAAGACACCTTGCCAGAACTCTTTGTCGCGCATCGTATTCGCCTGGAAAGACGAATTCTTTGATAGGAGTGATTCAATGAACTGAGAGATCAACTCTACTGTAAAACCGGCCTGTTGAAAAATGCTGTTTGCGAAATCTTTGCTGTAAAGGACAAATTACCTGACACAATTCCTGTGACGAGTACAAATGCAAAAAAGAAAACAACAGGATAACGTATCGATTATAAGAGGATTAATAATCCACAGAGAAATGTTAAATCTTTGCTTCTCTGTTTGAATCAATAACATGAAAAAAAAAAACAGATTCCTGGGCACCTTTTCGAACGGCGAATAGCACAGCATCCTGAACGACTTTTATAGCTTTTCCGGCGAGTGCCGGTTCCTCCGTAATTAATTGGACGTACGGTTCTGGACTCTGTCCACTGTTCCCTTCAGCCAGTATCAGCATGACTTTTTCCACTCTGTCTTTCACTCTCAGATGACGGCACAGTGACTCGACGTATCGGCGATTGAAATCAGAGTTCCACTCATTGGGAAATAATTTGGCAACACTCAGTGAGCATATCGCTAAATATGCGTACACACCCGCGTCCGAAATTTTCAGTCCATTTTGATCAAAGAGTGGTCCTTTTAACGAAGGAAAAACGTTTTTAAATAATTTTTCTTTTGTTGATAATTATCAGCGAAGTGTTTCGATATTTCAATGGAACTTGCGTACCCGATGCGTATTCGTGATCATCCGGCTCCCAATCATCGAGAATTCCCGTTCGAGAATCCTTTGATGCCGACATTGTTACTTGTCAGTTATTCGCTGACGTACTCTTAAAATCCGGCATGGAAAATGCTTCCAAAAAAGTATCCTCTTCTATTGACTGTTGACTTACATTTTTGCGATACGCATTTTCGTATGAATTCCGAAGAATCGATGCGCTTTCACTTCAGCAAGAACTTTACAGAGGTTAGGAACGAGCATGCAGATGCCTTTTGCATCTGACGCCGTAATATTGTATGGGCGTGAAGTATCGTGGTAGAGGAACGGGCGGGGGGGGGGGGGAAGAGTCAGCTGACATCTATTTTCTTAACTGATAAGATAATCAATTCTAAAAAAATGTATTAGTATTTACAAAAGGGAACCGACATGTTGAGTACAACAGCATTGGCCAGTAAAAGGAGCAGTGACACCGTGCACCGGCTAGTGCATTACTGAATGTATTCACATACCTCACTATCGAAAAGAAATGCAACAACTTCAGTTGTTGCGTTCATTAGAAGACATGATTGTCCCTCACATACGCGACACAGTATTTGCTGAGAATTGTTTTCATCCTCTTACGAGGGCCTTTGAAATTTCGAAATTTCTAGATAAATCGTGGATTCAGCTTAAAACACACATTTCCAAAATGTATGATACTTCAGGAATGGTCAATCTTTTAACGATAACAAACTCAGTATGAATAGAAGGAATTAACACTTCAAAAAATTGAAGATCCGATTTTTGGATGATACAGGTGGCAGGAAACAACGTTCAAGTTGTTAACCAAGGTAAACAGCTTTCTCACTTTTGGCGCATCGTGCATGTGGGAATTTCCTGATATTGATGATACGATGTAGCGAATGGACAGAGCCCATCTTAATTGTTTTTACAGAATTGCGAATATATACAGAACCGTCTGAAATTTCGAGGACACTTTTCGAATCTTCAATGAGTATAAAACATTACACATCTCTGTCCAAAAAGTACACAATTCAGCCGGCCAGGCTAATTTTGGAAGAGAAAAGGACAGCCTTTGATTTGCAGCTTTTAAAAAAATTGTTGATACTATTTTGGTGCTCGTTGCCTCTGTGGTATTACTTATGGTAATATTTTTTACATCACTCGCAAAAAGCAAAGTTCGACGCCTCGTTAAAAATTTCGTTGAATTTTTAAAGAATTGTTACATTTTTTACAGCATTCTCATTTCTGTGATAAGATCCGAGACTAATTCATTTAATCACTTAACCGACTGGTATCGGTTGGATAAAACCTCTAGTATTTTTTTTAATGTACATTACCGTCAACAATACTGAATAACCCCGCGTAGAAAATATTTTTTTAGATGAAAGTAAAGCCATCCCTTTCGAATCTCTTTAAATTGAATCTCGTGAGTTTATTTCTTCATAATTTGCCCACGGCTTTATAGCATTATGAAAATCACGACAAACCTGTCTATATTCAACATCGTCCAATGCGTCCAAAAAATCGTAGAAAAAATCATAGAAAAACTGGAAAAAACGCAATTGAAAGCTGGTTCTTCGTTCAAATGCAGTAAGGCTTGTGTGGTTGATTTTTTTCGCAGATTGATTAACAATATTTCGGTGTGTATTTGTACATGATTTGAAAACGAAAAATCAACCGTAGGCCAAGAAAAATCGTATGTATCCGGCCCGACAGACGTACTTCACGAATAATCACTATCGCCCCTCAGAATAAAAAATTTTTGCATATCCGAGTCTTTCATCCAATCTGCCTGGTGAATGGATGGCAGCAGGGCCTTCCGAAAATGATTCTGGAGGGATTGCGGAGTTCGATCAGTCAGTAACTGCAAGAAAATAAGAGACTTTTCTTCCATATGGCGATATAGCGAGCCATTCCATATATAAGAAAATATGGCAAAAATATTGGAGAAGCGAGAATGAGAAATGCAGTCGCAGCACAAAATACTTACTCCGCTCATGATCATTTGCCTCCATACCACTAATCCTTTCGCTCTAAAGATACACCTGTTCTTTATGAGATACTCCAACATTGTTCTTCTCTCAGACA
Organism: Ophioninae sp. B BG-2022a; assembly: GCA_030522765.1. NCBI lineage: Eukaryota > Metazoa > Arthropoda > Insecta > Hymenoptera > Ichneumonidae > Ophioninae sp. B BG-2022a. The sequence continues at coordinate 2,278 of JAPYZJ010003900.1, read as the reverse complement.
TAGTAAACGGTCTTCGACTGCAAGTTAAATTTCAGTTATGTCGATAATTATCTTGTTCACTCACGACACAATGCAAGCGCTGAATGTAAAATCTTTATTCTCAACGAGCCATTGGGCAGTTGAAGGATCTGTTTCTGCCATAAAAAACAAGTAGCGATTGCTTCAAACGCTTAAAAAATAATAATTTTCTTCAGCAAGTTAAAAAAGTTAAAAAACGAAGAATTGGAAACTTGACTCCATGAAGATTCACGTCAGACGCTATCTGAACTTGTAGAATCATTAGAATTTTATTATGCATCAGTTTCGAAACGATGAAAAAATGTTTACGAAAAAATTGAGAGGTTATTTAACATCTTAATACGAGATATACTCAACTTACGAATTCCTGCCAGTGTACTGTGCATCCGTTTGCCTTTTGAGCCCGGCTCTCCACTCTTTGTTGCGGGAACTTCTGAAAGGAGAGGTTCGTATTTCCGATAAGGATCGCGAGTTCATTAGTGTCAGTTGTTTGCAACTAATAATTTTCTTCTAGACAATACAGGGATTTAGCCATCAGAATTAATCCATCTCCCTCGGGATTCAAAAGGGATTTTGTTTTTCTTTCAACATTGCCGCTTCGCGTCTGCGTTATTAGGCAGTTGGATGCAAAATAAGTCGTCATTATTATACTCACTGAGTTGGATGATATTTTACGTCCGGCATCTCGGTTTTGTTATTTATGTCTTTTGGGTTGGTGCAAAATTGTGGATTTGCAACATATTTGACAATATCTATGCCTTCGGTCGATTTGTGATGGTGTCCGCGGTGACTCCTTCGTGGATTGCGAGTACCGCTGGGACCCGCTTCCGCTGCATCGGTGCGTGTGTATCTGTGCGGTTGTCGGTTATCCTCGGAGTCGTCGTCGGAAATTATTTCTGGCTCGCTCAGATACGTTGACGCGTTGTCTTCAATTACCGCCGGGGACGGAGTCGACGATACCGAGGACTGAACCGAAGAATCGTCGGAGATATCCGTTCGCAGTGATGAGCGAAATTTCGGCAATCGTCTGTAAGCTGTTTTCCGTTTTTTTGTATCCACCTTCTTCGGAGTAGGTTCATCGTGATCATCGTCTTCGTCGCTTTCGGATTTTCTTTGCCTGCGTTGCAGCAGTTTTTTATGGTTCTCTCCACTCTTTCTTTGCTCTCCCGATTCATCGAACTTGTGCTTTCGTTTCCTTGTGGCTGTGGGCTCCTCTTCCCCGCTCGGTGCACGGTTCATATCAGAGTGATTATTGGAAGCTCGTATCGGACTCAAGTTTGCAGTATCCATGTTGGTATCTACGGATATCCCCCGTTCCGTCGAATCGGCAAAGATCGTGATACTCGAGTTGTTCCAACTGTCACTTTGACTCGCCGCAGGTATCATGTCTGAAGTATCATCAGAAAGCATTCGAGCGTCTGGTATTACACTCAAAACTTTTACCTTCTCTGACATGTCCACGTTCGTCCAATCGTCGAGTTCTCGCTCAGCATGGTCCGTGTTTTCCACCTCGGTAAGCGTATTCGGATTCTCATACCAATTTCTCGACGTGCTACGATGATCGCGATCGTCCGACTCCATTTTCAGGCGTGAATCATTCTTCGTTGCACAGTCTATAAAAGCAAAGATGCGTGAATTAAATTTCCGGTCATATTTCGAATTGCACAGAGGTTTTTCCCCATCAGCAGAGCACGCGTGTGAATCACCTCCTGCGAACTTGGATTGATACTCTTTTAGATCCATTGCACTGAGGACTTCTTGCGATTCGTCTTCGGATTCACGTTCGATGGAAGTAGCGGGCTCCTCGGACGCATCCGAATCGGGTCCTGTGTCCACGTTATATATGGTTTGCGATCGTGCTTGGCCATCTTGCCGACGTCTAACGTCGAAAGATGAATACAAGATTTACTATTGTGCAGTTTGTATATATCTAACCCAAGTTTAAATCAGACTAATGCTCACCGCCTATTTTTGCACTTGCCATACAAGAAGTGCTGAACCCAAAAGTCATCTGGTTCGGTTGGTTTGTCTAATCTGTTGATCAAAGAGCATTTGTTTGCATGTTAATTCGGCTGATTAAACTTTTTAACTGTTACAAGACCATAGCTTCTGATGTATTGGACTGTGCTCTAATTGTTTAACAAATATTGTCATTAAATCGTTTCTATATATAACAGATGTATAAGTACAGTGCATGCAAGAAAAAAAAAGATTTTTTACGTTTTAACTATATTATTGAGTGTAAAAACATTAACACTAA
>JAPYZJ010003899.1:0-20585 GCA_030522765.1 Ophioninae sp. B BG-2022a | reverse complement strand
AGAGAGAGAGAGAGAGAGAGACCGGTAGGGCATCGCACGAAGCACTCCCCGGACCACGAGGCGTATTATCTCCTCGGACTTTGGACGATCGAGGTCTTCTCAGCGATGGATATAAACGTGATAATGTGTACCATGAGAGATGATCGCGACTAGACATCCGGACATAAAGAAATAGGGGGGGGGGGAGAAGAGAGAGAGAGAGAGAGAGAGAAAAAGAGGGGGGAGAGAGTTTCCCAATCTGTATCATCGTCGAACTTCACGTACTCTCTGTCCCTCCCATATCAGCGCGTCGATTACACCGATTAATGATCACTACAAACATACACCTGCAAAAGACAGTCTCAGCTACCCTATGTTTATCCCAACGAACTTGTTAGCACGACGATTCATTGACTATCGTTTTCTCGGCTCGGCTGATCGTTTATTCGTTATCAGTGCTTCGTTCTCACAATCCGTAATCAATCGCAAGCATGATTTTCAATAAATTCGGAATTTATTTCGTTCCATGGATACATTCGTTATTTATTCTATAAATCGATTCTTAATTAATTGCAATCGGAATAAATAAGTAATTCAATGTGACTTTAAGACTTGTTTTGTTGGCTTGCAACGAAATTCTTTTCAATTGTTTAAATAATTTTTAATTTTTTTATTTGTCGTTTCCGATTGTTGTTTGCAAAAAATTCATTCGGGAAATTAAACTGAAGAAGTTAAAGAAAAAATGGTTGCGACCTTCCAACGTCATTGATTAATGGCATGGTAGAACAGTTCTTTATTAATGTAATTCTCAATTAATGATTAATTTATTGGATGGAAGTTTAATTCGTGTTTAATTAAATTGTAGATTAATTCTTGCTCAATTGAATCGCAGGTCAATTCTCGTATGATTGAATTGTAAATAAATAGATAATTTAATTATGGGTTAATTCTCATTGAATTAAATTCGAAATAGATTTCTATTGAAAAGTTCTCCATTAACCTGAAATAATTTTAAATTAGCTGCATACCATTAATATTCGAAATCCATTCAATTTGGGAGGAATTCTAAATTAATTATCGCAATGTGTTTTTTCTTTTGCACTTTTGAAGCGAAGTCGAATTACTCTGCTGATTAATTTATCGTACGGAGATACTTTTTTTGTATCATATATTATTGATTTTTTATTACATATCATATTTATCGTTGATTGTGGAGATCGAACGAAACCTTTTTTTCTGAATAAGCAACGAATCAAAAGTACTCGCATTTTTCAAATTAATTCATAAGCATATACCTAAACTAGAACAATTATATATATTTCATAAATAAATAAATGAATAAATATTGATTAGCGTTTTCAAATAAATATTTAATTCCTTCATGACAACGATCCACTCTTTAAAGAATACATTTTAATAAATGAATAACTTTTTATTACTTGAACGATTATTTATTTATAAGAATAATTAATATTCATTTATTTGTTTATTCGATTCATTTGTAGATGTTTGACGTTACGACGTTACTTGCGTACTTTTACTTCGCTTTCTCGACAAAAGTCATTTTTTTTTTCAAATATCCATGTTGTCAGTGATTGAATATGGATATCTTATAAAAATTGGTATTCAATTCACGTTCTGCTCGATTTACTTTAGTCCGTTAATAATTTGCCGCGAGTTATCGCGCCTGTCCAAATTTTCGTGAGCTGAAGAGCTCACGAAAATTTGCCCATTGTATCGAGAGAGAAAACTAAAAAAAAACGTGACGAAAAAAAAATCGCAAATTGGTACTCTTTGCCACTGGATAATTTTCAAAATGAGCATCGCTACATTTCCGATCAATTATTCTTATCGAATTCGCTGTTCCAACGTACAGAAAGCAAAGTGAATTTTAAAAAATCAATTAATCATCCACTCTCGTTCAACTTTTCATATTTCGTGCGTCAAATGCGTGAGAAGTTAAGCGGGTGGAAGATTACATTTTTTTTTAAGACAACAATTAATTTGGTAGGAAAAATATATAATCAATTTAAACAAGGAAATTAATTACATTAAAAGCATGATTTTTTTCGAGCGATTTTTTTTTAACTGAAAATTGATTCGACCAATTCGACGCTCAACTTCCAATTTTTCCGTTCGTGAAAAAAATGAGAAGGTGAGCATAAAATTGATCGAATTAAATTTTCATCGTGCATTCACGCGCTCGACGTGTGATCACGCTTACGGAAAAAAGTTAACAAAAAACACGAAATCTGCCGGTGAACGCGAAGATAACGGATTCTTTTTTCTCTTTTAACGAGAAATGTCTCCAACAAGAAAAGCTGTTGGTGACAGTGACAGGAGCGATAACCTATCGTGGTTTATGCTGGCAATGTCGCGAATAAATTATTGCCCAAGTTTGCGGTGAACGCGTTGTGGATATCGCGCACGATAATAACATTCGTCGCCGCGTCTGGATCCGGACCGACCCCGCGTCGATAATTTTTTTTAAATTCGTTTGCAGACTCGTAATAATTGAATTTGTAACACCCCGTTAATTTGACAGCGGACGGTGCCAAAAAAAGGTGCACGATTATCGTGCGGGAACATCGAAAACTATGTTCTTTTTTATTGTTTAACTGAACGAATATCGAAAAATCACCGAAATTCGTTAACAATTTGAGAATTGATAGTTCTTGATAGAATAATAATTCATGAATCATTTTTTCATTCTTCACTAAATAATGTTGGGAAAACTGTTTCTGTGAGCGTTAATGGTTTTTGAATTGACTCGTTAATAAATAGAGTAGGAACGTTATTTATTCATTAACAACTGAATAATCGTACAAATAAGAAATGAAATTTCTAAAGAAATACAGAAGGATTTATTTATCGAAATGAGTAACGAAGGATTTATAAATAAATAACAAAAAAATAAAAGTAAATTTAAAGAAAGCAAGATAAATTCGAAAAGAAACAAAAAATAAATTATTTATTCGTGAATGATAAATATAAATGTAAAGAATAAATAGTTTTTGGTTAATTATTGATAATAATAAGAAAGTCTGAACGTATTAATCAGATTGGAAAATTCGGAAAAAATGTTCGGACAGATGGAGCAGTTGTGCAGTCCCTGACGAAACCTCAATCAAGTACGTGCCCCAATATCGTCGAGGTTAGTGATTATGTTTCTACTATGTAAAAGATCACTCCATTCCATCGATCAAAAAACATATCTAATAACATTTTTTTTTCAATAATACACTTTTCAATAAAATATTCTAATAGTTGAATTCTTAATTAATTTTTTAATAATCAGATTTCTAAGAAAATGTTCAACGACGATAAAATTTTTATTGCAAAAGCTGATCGATTATTTAATGGATGGAAAAATAATTTATTGAATATTCTATCAGTTCTGAAAATAGAGACCATCAAATACGTTGTAATAGGCGAAAAAAAAAATTAATTTTTACGAACACTTTTTTTTCCAACGAACCTAATTTTTCACGAAAAGCCTCGACCGGTCATTTTCCAATTTTTTGTTTCAATCTTCTTGTCAAACAAATCTTTACGTCCTATCGTTGACGCACGATTGCGGTAACTTGAAAATCTGTAAAGTATTATCTCACTTGGACTTTGGGCGTAGATCATTCGCCGAGTGTTCAGCCTATGCAATGCGAGACCCAAAAAAAAAGAAAAAAATGCACGAAATATCAAAGGCTGAGCCCGCGGGGCATCTTTGTACACAATTTTTTTTTGTTTTTTCGTTTTTTTGTTTGTTCGGTGACGTCGTAATTGACCTTGGTCGAATGAACGGAAAATCGCGTGAGTTTGATCGCATGAAAAATACGATCAGCCACGCCTCGCGATCGAGAGTCGAATCGGCGAGTGACGATAAGAGATTGAGAATAAACGATACGACCGGAGCACGTTTTTTTTTTCTTTTTTATTCCTTTCTTTCGCGCTCTTCGACTCGCGTAATGTAACGTCGTAAGTCAAAGTCCGACGTCGAGGCATGGAAAACTAGAAGCTGTGCGGAAGCATCCCGCACTAACTCAAAGTCCACCAGTCGTTTGTCCACGTACTCGAACTCACAAACTTTTTTAGCACCGTTTTCAAAACGATTTTTTTAATTGTTTTTTTTAGTAATTTTACGTTTTCAAAAACTTTTTTAAAAATAATTTTTTTTTGCAATTGCTTCGTCTTCATAAACTGTTTCTTTAAATCATTTTGTATAGTAATATTCGCGTTTCTAGAAACATTATGTTTTTTTTATCATTTTTTCGGTATTTTGTACGCAGCGAATTTTGCATGTGTGCGATGATAAAAATAAACTTTTTGTTCGAGGCAAGCAAAAAAAATGAGAAGTCGCCCCAACTTGCTTAGGGTTAAATTATTCTTCAGTAAAAATGATTTGTATTGAGTGAATTACTTACTCCAAAATGATGCTGAAGTTCATTGCATCATTCTGATGCAAGGAAGATGATTTTTTCAAAATTTATAACTTTATAACGGAACGACTTTAGATAGATACAATTTTATTTATAAACATTATCTGTTTATAATAGATTTTTCATAACCGATTCAAGCTGCGGTAATTATGCGAATGTTTAGAAGGTTTCTACATCAGTGATTTTCGAACAATATTTGCCGAATTTCCGGCAATTTAGTTCCATTCATTTTGCGACCTTTAACGATTGCAGGAACAGTTTTCCCATAAATCGCCATGTTAAATTCATACGTTCATAACTACTGAATTATTTAATAACAAATTCTTCAATAATTCATGCATTCTATCGACGATCATTATTCTTCAAATTTTCAAGAATTTTCGTGATATCTTTTTCCAAAGAATTTGATGTTAAATAATTCAACTCCGATTTGATCGTAGTCGTATCATCCAATATCTGAATCGGATTTTTAACACATGTTGCATTATTTAGCTATAATTGGATATTAAACAATTCAACCCCGAATTTTTAGTAGGATGTTGAATAATTCAACTCCAATTTGATCAAGATTGTGTTATCTGATATCTGAATCGAATGATTGATATCTGATGAATTATTTACTTGGGATCCGACATCATATTGTTTGTTCCATTTCGTACACCCTTCGGGTTTTTACGGTCCCCTCCCCCCCTCTCGGTTTCTTCCTGTCCCCCCCCCCCCCCACCTTGTTTCCTCCTTTTTCCCCCACCTTGTTTTTAACCTGGATTTAACAAATTCTTCGTAATCCCCTTGAACAAACCTCAGTTCAACGAATTACTTGATATAACGAATATTTTCTTGTTCCCCTCCGATTTGTTAAATCCAGGTTGCACTGTATATACACGTATGTTTCCGGGATAAACACAGATGTACGTATAAACAACAAATAGAAGTTATGCCAGAAGGAAGAAAGAAAAGAGAAACAATTACCCGAAATGAATTGGGGTGGAATATTTTATTGAGGTTGAATGTTAAATAACTCAATTTTCATTTGAACTCAGTTCGTTTTCCGGAGGTTTAAATTGGATTATTGACATAGGTTGGATCATTTTATTGGGGCTGCATGATGTACAATTCCACCCCAATTTCGGGGTTAGTCATGAAACGATGCAAGCCCAATTTTGGGGCTGACTAATAAACAATGCAACTGCTGAGAACTGCGGTCGGCCATCAAATAATTCAACCCCATTTTGCCTTGGGTTGAACATTGCTCTACAACATTTGATCAACATTAAAACTGAATCAAACTCGAGGTAAAACTTCGTTAATGTATCAAAAAATCTAATATCATGCAAACCATGCAAAAACACTCTTCAGATTTTTAACGATATAAATTTCGAAAATTCTGGCATGTTGATTTATAGGAAAATCGAAAGTGGACAACGAGCAAGAAACTACACAATATCATGCTTGGATAATGATCCAGTACGACGCAAAATTGTTATCACGTGGCGATACGAAAAATAAAAATGCACAAACAAACAAATATTTGAAAGGTAGTGAGACATTGCGTCGTCATTGTAGCAGCAGTCCAATGAAGCAAAAATGTGCAACGGCGTTTGGCGTCATTCCGCTCGGGTCAAACGCTGCACGACCAAACAATTTGTGCCGGGGAGAAAAGAAAAAAAAATGCGCAAAGCAGTACGAGCGACGAAGAGAAGTTCGATTCTGTCGCCGTTCGCTTAGCCGTGACTATTCGCTTGATAAACTCACTGTTTGTCTTCCACGATCATGATGATGGTGGCTTTTCTGGTCTTCCAAAAAACCGTCACACCACGGATGTCCTCCGATTTTTGCTCTTTATTTTAATCCCCAATATTCCCTCGTACGATTATTTATCGCTGCAAGAAAAATCAGACAATTCGTGGCTTCTTAAAGAAAAACGCATTTTCTCATTTTTTTGTACGAAGCGAGGATTTTTGTCAGTTTAACCGTTATTAGGTGGGCGGCGAACAATTTACGCCGAAATTCTGGTCTTTGTTATCCAATGACGTCGATTGATGATGATTTTCACATTTTAGATAAATTATTAATGAACATAATTATAAATCAATTATAAAATAAATGAGTATAACGATAATTAGTACATAAATAATTCTAAGTTAATCATTAATCAATGTGATCATGAATAAATCGTGATTTATTAAAAATAGAGACGAATTTCGTGAATGTAATTTTTCATTCATTATAATTAATCCATCATAAATTGTAAATAAGTTGTTGATTTATTGTTGAGTCAAAGTATTCCACAGTCCGGAAAGGCTAGACGAAATCGACGAATTCACATGTGAATTCGTTCTAACCAATAATTCAGTTTCGTTCCGTTTCAGTGAGGGAAATAAAAATCGCGAAACAAAAAAAAGTGTCTAAATATTTCCCCCTCAGTTTGACAATTCTGTCTTCTAACGTATGCCCTTATATACTTCGGGATAAAATTAATCGCGACAAAATATTTTCGACGACCCTTTATTTTCTATCTGCGCGATTCGAAGAGTCAAAAACATCGCCCAACGAGATTTTGGAATAAATTCTCAAAGAGAATTACACCTCGAGAGTTTTTTCCCAAAAAAAAAATTACCGCAGCCGATAACGTTGATGAACCGCAAAAACATTCCAACCCCAATTCCGAGCCGAAAAATAAAAAGCTCGAATAAATTTTCGGACGGAAGTTAAGACTTCCGGATGATAAAAAATTGGTGGAGGGTTGAATCGCTGGAGCAAAAAAATGCAATGCTTTTCAGTGACTTTTGCTTAATTGATCAGTCCGCAACGGGTCAATCAATGGCGAGGATAAATCCGCGTTACTCGCCGTCTCGTATATAAAGACGAGACGAGACGCGTGCGGAGTGTACGCGTCTTAGCCGTCCGTTGTACGGTCATCAATGTCTGCTCCTCTTATGCTTATTGGTGAGCCCTCTATATATTGCCACCTTGTTACACGTACGCGAAACGCTCTCATAGAATAATCGAGATGGGGAGAACACGCGCGAGCTCGTTCGGATCACCATTGCCCGAGTACACACTTAAAAACATCTTTTCTTTGCTAAAATTCGATTTGAATATAATAATTAAAAAAAAATTTAATTTTAGCGATTTAATTTTTTCCTTAGGATTAATACCGGTGATATTTGTTATTACCGTTTAAGTAATTGATTACTGTCTATTTACCTCGGTAAACCAAAGCACATTCTTTAAAAAAGCGTTTCCTTTAACTAACATTCATTTTAGTTAACTGAATCTTTAGCTCGAGTTATTTTAAATCCATTCTACTTCATTTTTTTTGTTTTACTAAATAAAAATTTACATTATTTTAAATGATTTATGCTTCGTTTTGTTTGGTTTCGCAAACATTTATTTTAGACTTTATCATTTTTACTTCTTTTTGTTTTATTTCATTGCGATTAAACTTTTTTTTGCCCACATGTTGGCTTGATTTTTGAATGAATTTATTACAATTTATTTCGGTTTTTAATTATTTTTATTCTGAGTGCGTTTGACTTTTTATTCATTTTTCCGTTTAAATATGGAATACGGTTTTTTGAACATTTTATTTTTGGGAAATACAAAATAGCAAAATGAGTCAAATCAAACCAACTAAATATTGATCAGCGATGCTAAATACATTTTGGATTATATGAATCAACACTACAGTTTTGACAAAAAATTGTATTAAATTGATGTTTTAAAAAAATAATCATAACTTCGTAAAATAAAATGATAATTGACGTTGAAAAAATCGAAAAAATGTTTCGGGTTTGCGACAAGTTTTCTAGAGCTACATTTAAGCCGCGATTCTAACGCAAAGAGATGAGAGCGATTTCGGATGGAAATAGAAATGCGAGGTCGGAGACATCACGCCATCGCGACTTCGGCATCGTACGCAATCCACGACCGTACTTCTCTAGGAGGTCAGAATTCCATTGAGCACGTACCGAAAATACTCGAATGCTCTATTGTTAGAAAAAAGCGTTTCGAAAACAGTCCGGCTCGTCTGCGTATTTATGCCACAGCTTAATCCCAAATTACCAGAAAAAACAATCAAACGTGGTATTTTTCATTTTTAATGAATTATATTATCTTCTTATTGAAAAATGAACCTGACAAAGATTCATTCAATGTTTAATAAATCAAAATTCATTTTATAATGAAAATTATATTGACAATACTTTATATTATTTATAACGAATGGACATCGATTTTTCAATTAAAATTCTTTTGAAAAAATATATTTTTAATATTAACGAATTAAAACTTCTTTCTCAATAAGAAAGTTATTTACCAAATATCTATTTTATTTTTAATAAATCAACATTCCTTTTATAATGAAAATGAAATATACAAAATTTTTCTTCGTAACGAATCGAAATTAACCTATTAATGAACATTCTTTGAAAAAAAAAAACGATATATTTATTATAAATGAATCGAAATCCTTCCTTCAGTGACAAGTCAAGAAAATTCCTTATTTTTAACAAACTCGAGCGTTTTCGGTCTATTTATTTTAACGAAATAAAATTCGCCTTCCAATGAAAATATCATGCTAACAAAACAATATTTTTATCATTAATTAATCAAAATCCATTCTTCAATAAAAAAATTCAATGAAATTCCTTATTTTTAATGAGCTCAAGTGTATTCGCAAGCTTCATTTAAAAAATCAATATTTCCAACTGTCTTTCGAATATTCTTCCAAGGTCATAAAATCATTAAATTGCGAAAGCTGAACGAGCAAATTGAAGCAAAGAGAGAGAGATCGCAGTGGGGCATTAAATGGACCTTGAAGCCGAGCCAATTTCCAATCACTTCCTCATTCGCAGCATCGCTTGACCGATCAGGAAATGTAGGGTCCATTTTGGAGGCGACATTGAACCCTGACTCTCAGGTTGCGTTAACCACCTCACGGCGGTGGTTCCGCTTTGTCGTTTCCAATTTGGACGAGACTCCGTTCTAGCGTTACAAGCTTTGCTCTCTCGATGCTGATGAACCGGAAGTTGTCGTTTTTTTCGTCTCCGCGACGAATTACGAAGCAGAGACCGAGAGGGAGTAAAAAATATGCAGAGGGGCGGCGGGGAGGGGGGGGGAGGAAGGAGACGTACAGAGAGACGGATAAAATTGTCACGAGCGACGCCAGGCCGACCGTCATCGTAGCCTCGCCATTACGCGATCATCACCATGATGTGGTGTCCCACATGCAGAAACTTCTGCCGGTCGCGATCACCGAGGCCGCCGTATTGCTTTCCCCGGTCCCTTTATTATCCTACTCGCACCCCACCTACGTACTCGCGCGTGTACGCAGAACCAACGTTCACCGGTTTCCAACACTGCAAATTGTCCGAGAATTGTGTCGTTTGTGGAACGCGATGCCCGTTCAAGCGAGGTTAGCACTGCGAGCTTTCCTTTCAGGTTATGTTTTTTCGGCGTCCATTCTTTTCGCGTTGAAGAAACGGTCGTTACTTCCGGTTTTTCAAAATCGAAATGGAGAGTCGAAAAATCGTTTTGTTTATTTTTATTTCTTTCGATTCTTTGTAAAAAAAGATTTTGTTAAAAGAAAAATGTTTTATTATTTTTAGAAGTATCATTGTATCAATTACTTTATAGGTAATTATATAAAATTATTAACTTCATATAATGAATTATATTAATATAATAGTAATTATACAATTATTAATAAATAATTAATATAATTAATAATTACGTATAATTCGTTATATTCATTATTACATTACTGATATTAATGTTTTATTTTTTTGCACGAAATTCTGTTATTATATTCTAAAACTCGTTTTTATATTATTCATATTGTATTTAAATTTTCATAAATATTAATATACGAATAAAAATGAGTGGTTCGTTTCGGTTTGTTCGAGTATGAAACGAATTTTTTTTTTCAATTTATTGCGAACATGCGAAAAGGATTTCGAAAACAATGAATATATTTATGTTTTAAAATGATTTTTTTGCATAATCTTTTTGTAGCGATATACTAATAATGTTATATTTGTTTACTTATTATTGTATATGTAATAATATATTAATAGGGAAATGTAAGATGGGTAAAAAAAATCGTTCAACCGGATTTTGCATGTTGACAGAAAAACATATTTTATTTTGAAATGTTTTCATGTTTTTGCTTCCTTAGAAAAATAATTTAAAAGATTGCAAAGAAGACAAAAAATATTGCTCGAATAAAAAAAATAATTTGAAAGATATTTTAATGTTTTTGGGATAATTGCGAAAATAAATCAATTCAAAGAATGCAGGTTTATTGGCTTGTTTGGGTCTTTGATTATTTTAAATTTATCGCAATAAATAAAAAAGATAACAGTAACAACGTATAGAAATTTCAGAAAAGAAAATTTCAGATTTTATTGATTTTTGCAGTGACAGACATTTCGATCTTTTCAATTCCTTTTTTGAGATTTGAATATCGATCGCCAAAGTCCATTTGTTATCGCAACGAATTCCTATCGTTAGTTCGATTGGAAGACAAGCGTAATTGCGCTGCATTTTGTGAAGAACGTAACACGTGTACCGATACCATAAATTATGCACGCGGATGCATAACTGCATAACTTTGCGGGCTTTAACACGGTGCCGGCACGCACATTCGCGTGGGAAATGGATAACTGTTTAATCGGCCCGAGACCGACCACTGACCGGGACTTACGCAATTTGTCATGTGCTAATCGATCATCCTTCGACGGGGCTTTCATTATTTCGCCAATTGCGTCGTTTTATCTCCCGGGCTGCTCACCTTGCATCGATGGTTTTTTTTCGGCGTCTGAATTCAAATTGCCATTTTTGAAATTCCTTTACAAATGGCCCGATAGAGAGACCGTTTCAAACGCTTTTCGAGGACTTCTCGGCGATCAGGATTTTGGCGAATCCGCTTTAATGAAGGATTAAAAAATCGATCTTCCGACTAATCTTTTGATGTAATCGCGTTCATTTCCAATGCCTTTGGAAAGTTTTCCATTTAACGGGGTTTTGACGAATTCATTTTGATGGAGAAAAGAAAAATGGTAATTCCCACCAATCGTTTCGAATAATTAGAAACACTCCGATTGCCGTCGATGGATTACTCGTTTTCACCTATATGTTTCAATGAAGAATTGAAAAATGGCCCTTTTGACAAATCTTTTAGCCAAATTGGGTATATTTTCCGTGCCATTGGTGGATTTCCCATTGCGGCCAATAAAATACGATTAAAAAATTTTTAAAATTGTCTATTTATCCAATCTTTTGGTTCGTTCGGGACGATTTATAATTTCGCTTCCGCGAATTCTAGTTTCGATCTGAACATTCCAAAAGATGATTCCATTTGAAGATGATTCCGAAGGGAATTTCATCGAAAGCAAATCGTGCCTGCCCGCACGGAAAGTCGAAAACCCGCACTATTTTCACCTCGCGTTGAAGAACAAAAAAGTCCGGCAAAGAGACGAGACGACTCCATGAAAAATCGTGTCTCTACTCGATGTCCGCGATTGAAAGAGGCGAAGGAGAAAATTCAGCCTCTCGAGCGAAGGAGGCTAAGAAAACAAGGATCAAAAGCCATATTCGGGGAAAGAGTTCCGAGGCGGCGGATAAAGCGAAGTGTAAATAAAGCAAGTTCCCAACGGTCGGTTCCCCCCTCTGTCTCGGTTGTCGTCGATTGCCCATATTCCGTATTTGTGACCATTCACCAGCATCTCCAGATCTCAGTTCTTGCTCGCCCTCTCGTCCCGGGCTCACAGCCTCAAGAAGATTGCGACGTTCAATCCAGGCAAGCGATATTTCCTTCTGAACGTCTCGTTTCAACGACCCGATTTCTTTTATCAGCGGAAAACTTGATTTCGTGCCTTCTCTTTTGCTCAAAAATCAAACCATTCGCGTAAAATTTGCGACGATGAAACGACGAATTTTGTATTGGGTTTGGGTTCGTTCGAGTTACCGCGACGACGGGGGTGAATTTTAAGCGAGTTTGGCTCTGTTTGGGTTACCGCGATGATACGGAATTTCGATCGGCTAACAGCTTGCTTGGATTAACTCGACAATCGTGAATCTTAATGGAGTTTTCGTTTATTTCGATTTCCGTCACGATGAACACAAATGGTATTTGTTTGGGTTTGTTTGAGTTACCGTGACTGTCGCGTATTTTAATTAGGTTTCGGTTGGCTTGGGTAAACACGATGATAATTTTAATTGGGTTTGGGTTTGTTTGGGTTAACGCGACGATCGTACATACATTTTTATTGGGTTCGAGTTCGTTTGGGTTAACACAACGATAATGAATCTTGATATTTCTACGAAACTGGTATACCTTCGTGTATTCTCATTGGGCACTTACTGCTTCGAGTCGAAACATTATTTCGTTATAAAAAAAGATTTTAAAATAGTGTAAATTTCAACGTCATCACCAATCCCGTCGAGAATCGAGAGTACGTTTCGCGATTCCCACGCGATGCTCGAAAATGAACAAAACTGCGAGTTGACTCGAGGAGGGGGGCGGGCGGTACTCGGGTACTCGGTAGTTAACGTTCTCCCGGAGTGCCACCGACGACTGACGTCGCGTCTCCGCGAGTTTCACGAATGAGAGAATTATTCAGTCCAGCTCTGTCCCCACCGTCTTGAGCGACCTCGTTTCCTCTTTGCGTCGTAAAATACAGGGAAAAAAAGGAAGAGACAAAATCGCGATGTCCGAGTTACAGGAGGCAAAGGGGTTGCGATTTGGTGTCGCCGATGCGGAAACGTAACGAGACACCTCGCGAACTTGCTTCGTATTCCAGATGGCACGAAAAACCACGTGCTTTCGACGACTGTGATTCAGACACGTCGATCCCCTCCTGCCCCATCCCCTTCCCGCTCGACTATTTTCACTAACCTGACACGACGCTTGTTCGATCCTATTTTAATTAGTTTTTATTTCTGTTCCTCGAGATACGCTGCTGCGCTCTGCGGATTTTCATCCCGCGGGGGAAAGTCAGCCGAGAGCTCTCGTCATAACCTCTCTTTTTTTTCTTCCCGTCCTCTTCGCGGGATAGCGAACGAAAAAAAAAACAAACATGCACACGCACGCACACCTTTAACGCTCTTTCGAGATGGTTGTTGTTGATGTATTTTGGAAGATAGCGCGGAAACGCACCTCGGGTGCGTTACGGCGGACTCGCGACTCGCGACCAACACAAAAAAGAGTGCAACGTGTTAAGTGTCTGCACCGCTCAACAGCCGCGCAGTTACTATCGCTGCCTCTCTTTCTCGTTGCGACTCGTGAGATCGAGGGAGAACGAGAGAACAGCCGAGAGACCCTCCCAACTCCTACAGGCACCATCGACCAAACTGGCTGTAGCTGTATATACGCGCATACACGCGCCCCGCGCGCACACGACGCGTCTCGAAGCGGAGAACAAATCCGATCGCTTGGATTTGGCGCGAACAGGATTTTTCAAAAGACTCACGGGAGCTAATATCGGGACTGATGGAGGGGTTCGGAATTTGTGAAGAACTGCCGGGACATGCCGGCTTGTTTGGTGTCGGTTTGGTTGGGATGAATTAGGGTATTAGTGAAATAGATGGAAATATAGAGTTCGGTTGCCCGGTTGCTTCTTTCATCGACTTTTCGATAGTTCAGGTAATATTCAAGAGATGCGTCGCTTTGTTGGATAAGGTTCGGTTCTAGAGATAAATAGCGCGTGTCTTCGACGATTGATGAGAGATAACATCGATTTTCGTTGTCGTCGAGGGTGTGAGGAAATAAAAAGGAAAAAAATAGAGACTGTTTGCAGCCTTTATTATCGGACTATGACAAAGTACGAGTTGGGCTTTATCATTGAGAAAACGAGACTTTGGACTCGCGCAGAAACGGCGCTGACCATGTGCGCCGGAACCTTTACCACCTGGACCAATGGGATTGCGCCGTGCCAAAAGTGGGGATTGTGGCGTGATCCTTGATGACGTCACGACAATTTCAATCAATAACTCAACACTTTTTTACCCGCCACGTTTCTCGAACTTCGCAGTCGTTAGTTTTGATTTGCGGCTTGCCTGGAAATCAATCGCGAACTTCTCTTGATTATTCAACTCGAAGATTGAGCCACGTGCAAGACTCATCCGATGACGAGAGTTCTCCAAATATTTTTCGGAGGATGTTGAGTAGCACCGGGCGATTTATCTACTTTACCGATTGAGCTCTCATGACTGGGAGCTGATTGGTGGAAAAAACACAGATGGCGCTGGCGTCCAAGGTCAGAGTTGCTCCATGCACGATGACGCTCGATGTTTCCAGAATCCCAGATAGCTAAGCGTACCATTGGTACGGCGTTACCGGTACGGTGGTACGCCGTATATCTCCACGGTGAAGGTACGCTGTATCTCCACGGTGGAGGCACGCCGCATCTCCACGATGGCGGTACGCCGTATCTCCACGGTCGAGGCACGCCGTACCCACGGTCTTACATACAGGTCTAGAAACTCGAGTGGAGGAGGTAGGTCGCTTATTGAAGACATTGGCGCTGCAATCGGAATACCCGGCGTGCGGGAGGGGTGAGGGTCAGACAGAGAGATTACTATTCGGCCATGCTGGTATTACTCTATCTCGTCGTAATTCAGGTTAGGTATGCGGGTAACGGAACCACAGCGCCAACTAGTGATTCGTCTTCGTTAAGCGACACGTTTTTTCGGGGCATCCAGCATTACAGTTTCTAGACCTGTATGTAAGACCGTGGCCGTACCGCTACGGTACCAACTCCGTTGCAGTAGACGAATATCTCAAAAGTATATAGGCTAGCTCCACGGTAGCTCCAAGGTAGCTACACGCCGTGGAGGTACGGTGGCGGTACGCCGTATCTCCACGGTCGAGGCACGCCGTATCTCCAGGGTGGAGGCACGCCGTATCTCCAAGGTGGCGGTACGCCGTACCGCTACGTACCAATTCCGTGGCAGTAGACGGATGTCTCAGGTGGAGGTACATTTGCGGTACGGCGTACCGGTACGCCGTGGAGGTAATGTGGAGGTAATGTACGCACGTACGTGGTGGCCACAGTACCGGTACGCCGTCTCCACATTTGAGGTACATTTGCGGTACTTGGCTATCTGGGATAATAGTTGTGAATCAACCTGTACTCCGCTCTTACCACGGCCGATAATGTCGGGCCGCTTTTTACAAATGGCGGAAATCATCCAGTCGGCTACGGCTCGTACACGTGTTGACAAGCTGCAGTTGCTTGATCGTTGACGCGATCAGGTTTTACAGTCTCATTCGCCTCGAGTGGGCGCTACAATGGTCGTAATAGGAAAAAAGAAGGTAAAAATCATTTCGCTTTGTTAATCCTGAAGTGTTTTATGTCTCCCCGCCGATAAGCTTATGAAAAACAAGTTTTCGTTCTTTCTAACCTACAATATTTGTCACGGATTTCGTAGTACGAGTCGGGCGAGGGAGCTCAATTCATAACGAGAAAGAGAGCTTTAAAGAAATTGCAACTCTCGTTGAACGACTTTCGAAAGCTATGCATCCTAAAAGGAGTTTATCCGCGGGAGCCCCGCAATCGCAAGAGGGCCCAGAAGGGACAATCCGGCATAAAGACGCTGTATCACATCAAGGACATACAGTTCTTGATGCATGAACCGATAATATGGAAAATGCGCGAGTACAAGGTTAGACGAGTGTACAACATTAACATGTGAGGTTAAGTTCGAGGTTAGGTGACTGTGTTCTCCAACGATCTCTTTCGCAGATCTTCAACAAAAAAGTTGGCAGAGCTAAGGCTCTGAAGGACTTTGCCGCTATGAAACGTTATCTGAGTAATCATCCGACGCTGAAACTGGATCACATAGTCAAGGAGAGATATCCGACTTTCATCGACGCATTAAGGGACCTGGACGACTGTCTCACACTGTGCTTTCTCTTCAGTACTTTTCCCTCTATGACGCACGTACCCAGAGACCAATCGTTGCTCTGCAGAAGACTTACGGTTGAATTCATGCACGCCGTTATCGCCGCCGGAGCACTGCGCAAAGTCTTTGTCTCTATTAAGGGATACTACTACCAAGCGGAAATAAAGGGCCAGACTATAACGTGGATAGTACCCCACCACTTTTGCTTCGAGCCACAATCCAAGGCGGAAGTCGACTTCAAAGTCATGTCCACTTTCGTCGAGTTTTACATCGTCATGTTGGGCTTCGTCAACTTCAGACTGTACCACTCCCTCAATTTGTACTATCCGCCGAACTTGAATCATAGCGGTAAGCCGAGGAAGGAAAACTTTCGATTCGAATGTGTTCTTATTTTACGGCGATTTAAGAGTATTCGATTTCTTAAGGAAACTCTGAGAAAAGCCTCGTCGACGAGGAGACTTACGTCGCGGAAAGGATTGCTGCGCTTAATGTTCCCCTCATCAACCTTGATCCATCCGCACCAACAGGACAGGAGGATGATCTGGAAATCGACGAATTCACGAATGTAAGATTCTTTGATATCGCAGACGCGGAATTTATGGAATTGTAAATTTGCTTCCCTTTTTCTTGCTATTGAAAATTACAATTCGTGAATTCGAGTTCAAAATGATTAAAAATTCGATTTAATAAATCTTTAGAGTATCTTTCAAAGTCGTTAATTAAATATTCAACTTTAAAGATCAATTAAATCGTTATCTTGGTTAACCACTGTTTCCCTTGAATAAGCTTCAAAACATTTGTAAAAATTTGCAGACCGACGCGAACGAAATGGAAGAAGCAAAACTGGAGGCGAGTCGGGTAAAAAAGTTGAAAACGTTGTTCAAAGGACTGAAAGTATTCGTTAATCGGGAAGTGCCTCGAGAACCGTTGGTTTTCGTTCTGCGATGCTTCGGTGCCCAAGTATCTTGGGACAAGCTGCTTTACGTTGGTGCTACATTCGACGAGAACGACGAGACGATAACTCATCAGATAGTGGATAGACCAAGCATGGACAAGCAATACATTTCCAGGTGGGTTGATCACTCAACGATGGTTCATCGATGGTTCACCATCGAACAATGTTATTTCACATTGATTTCTTTCGTCAGGTATTACGTCCAACCCCAATGGGTTTTTGATTCCGTGAACGCTCGAGAACTCTTGCCGATCGAAAAGTATCTGATGGGTTGTCCTCTACCGCCTCATTTGTCACCGTTCACGAATAGTCGTCTCGATCAGACGTACATGCCGCCAGAAGAGCGAGCCCTCGTTGATCCAAACTTTAAGCTCCCTAGCGCGGATCAGGAAAACACCGAATCCGATTCGGAGCAGGAAGAGGAGGTAGTTGCCAATTCAGAGATGGAAGATGAAGTGGCTGCCGAGGAATCCTCCAATCATGAAGAGTCGGAACCGGAAGTGGAGACGTCAGAGATCACAATGGAGGAACCGGAAAACGAGAAGGAAATCGAAAGATTGAAAAAGGTAAGTGGTATTGTTTTGTCAATTATTGTTTCGTCCAAATACATATTTAGAAAATCGACATTTTGTACCCCGCAGAAAAAGTCAATGAAAGTGAAAACCGGCGAGGTATTCAAAGCCGATCCTTGGGAGAAAAACAGACGGGAACAGCAGGAGTATCGACTTCGCGAAAAGATGGTTAAAAAGAAACATCGAAATTTGTACAAGAGCATGATGAAGGGCCGCGAAGACAGAGCCAAGGAAATATGGCTTCTTCGGAAAAAGAGGCGATTACACGAAGCTGAGGAAAAAACGAAACTCAAGGAATCGCGAAAAGCAGCGAAGAAACAAAAGAAAAGCGGGGAGTAACGATGCTTGACTGGTTGGCGATTGTCGAAAGTATTGGTTCAATAAAAATGAAATCTGGCATCAAGGACTACGTATGTATTGTGATTTTTTTCGACTACCTCGAATGACGAATTTTTTCAACATTTTTTATGACAAAAATTTTTTGATCTTCGCGAAACCTGCGAGGAATTATGTTCGACGAGGAAAACTAACCTCAAAGAAGTGAGATTTTTCAAAAAAATCTATATTTTTTTCCACAAATTTATAGTTCAATTTTTTAAGATTAATGTGTTCAATTTTTTAAGATTAATGTGTCCAATTTTTACACCGAAATTGTAAAAAATTTTGGAATTTTTGGAAAAAAAGACGCTGAGAGTGTTCGTGCCGAGTAAACTGAACTTTGCGACTTTGGACGCGTTTTTCCCAAAATAATTTTTTCCCCAACTGCTGGAGTTATTGAGCCGAATCAATTCCACCAATTTCGATGAAATTGTCACACATCTTCGTTACATCAGCAGTTTGTCGATGAACCTCAATATTATTTTGAATTCCAAAAATAAAACCTACTTTTGCCTTTAAATATACCAAAAATGTCATGAAAAATTACACAATTGACTTTATTAAGCTGCCATTTGTTGAATTTTGCACATATTTCAAAAATCCTAGTTCACCAACAGCATATGGATCTAGCCTTTGAGAATCATTGAAATTTTTTTTCCACGATAATTACAGCGTGAGGGAGGACGCCAGCAGTGTAGCAACTTTTTTTAAATTTTCTAAACATTAATATCGTCGATGGGCAATTTGCATGAAAAAAGGGTATATATATATATATATTTTGAAACAATTAAAATATGAAACAAAACATATTTAAGAATCGAAATTTCTGTATTCCTTCTTTGAAAAGAAAATTATAAAAAGCCCATAGTTTTCGAGTTTATAAATGTTTTTCCTGCCTCAAAGAATCTTCGAAACGACGAGTATCAAACCCCGTAGAATTCACACTTTAACTTCGCTTCAACCGTAATCCATCTTGAGAAATGTCGTTTCCAAAAATGTCATCTCGTGTCACTTGGTACATACGGAGCTTCTTCGCATCAAAATTACGGGGAAAGGAACGCAAATCACAATAAATCTTCAACCCAATGTACATATATATAATTTTTGTATTTTCTTTTTCTCATATCTGACAGATTCGACATTGGAAATCGTGGCGAATATTTCGAACACTCGGCCTCTTCCGTCGTACTTGATGGGGTTGTGTAAAAGCAGTGGCAGCTATTGGAATACTCCTCTGCGTCCATGTTGTATTACGAAAGTACAAAATCTCACCGTATCCGACAATAGAGTTAGGTTGCCACTGTTTTTGCACGCGTCGCGCATCTCTATGGTTACAATGTATAAAGAATCGTATAAATGTGTATATATATATATGCATACTATAATACTATATATATACGTATATATATATATATATCAAGAGACGCGGCACCGTCCGGACGCCAAGTAATAAAAAAGACCTTTCGACGCCAGCGATGCAAGCGCCCCTGGCGGACACGCCGCGTACTCTTAGCACAGTAATATATATATATACTATAATGACGTCAGCTCGCCGGAGAAGCAAGTATTCTTTCGTTGGTCCTCCGTGCGAGCCGCTATTTGAGCTTTGAGTCGCGTGTAGGCGTGTTTTTTTTCCTTATCAAAAAAAAAAAAAAAGATTCGACGCGAAATTCCTCGACCGTTGTTACGAGCCGAAACGATCGAGGACTTTCGCGTCTGCGTTGTATTTTTTAATATATAAACGCGATTTCTTCGTTTCCTCGTTTTTCTTCTTAACTTCCTCTTCGTCGTACCTCCGCGTTTCGGGGCCACGACGCGTGACGGTAATCGTTTTATTAAGTTTCTTCTTTTTTCGTTACGATCCCACTTTTTCTCGGTCTACTCGCGCGTCATATAATTTGGCGCGCGAGAAGACAGAATTTTAATAAAAAAATAAAAATAAAACAAAAAGAAAAAGAACGTGGAAGATCGCGATCCGCGACAAGTCGTGGCCTCATCTAACTATCGTTTTTTTTTCTAATTCTACTCAGTTAGCCAATCGTTCGCAGACTTGCGATCGCTTAATCGGTCGTACCCGGAGTATCCGATTTTCACTGCGCGGTTAGTTACATTGTGGAAGATTGAGGACTGACAGATGAAAAGCTCCAACGCTGGAGTCAACCCGGTTCCAGGTGATTCTCGATGCTCGAAGAACCCGGCAGAGATGACACGCCGTTGAAAAAAAAAAAAGAAACACGTCGCTGGCCGATCGTTGAGCAACTGAAGCCAGTGCCACTGGCACGGGCACTTGACCAAGGCACAGTCATAAGTCTCGTAGTTCCGTGCGTTGCTACACTCCGGTCTTTCGCATCGCTATCTCCC